>JAPTJF010000079.1:66052-172362 GCA_029339195.1 Micractinium sp. NFX-FRZ | reverse complement strand
GGCAACGTAGCTTGCATCGCATGTCCCAGGCCAACTTGCCAGTTCGGGAGATGGTTGCATAAAGTTGTGCCGTCTCTTCAACCCCACCAGGCACGTGTGCTGGTGGCAGCACTGGCACCAGGCGGTGTTGACAGCAGGCATCCTGGACAGACGAGTGAGGCTGGCCAGCCACGTGTGCCGCAAGACAACGTCAGTTTTGATTCTACGCTGTACCGAGCTATTGCTGCCGGTGCAAAGATCGTGCAGACCCAGGCAGGCTGGAGCCGACAGGACGAGAAGGAGCAGGCTACAGGCTAGCCTGCGGTGCTTGCTGCTCTCCAAGAAGACGACCAGGCACTGCACGCTCACAACTGCACCCCTTCAACGCCTGCACGAGGTGCTGGCGTGCAGCTCAGAGGATGCCCACACTGCCTGCCCCTGCCACCCTTGGCGCTCAGATGCTCAGCACATTTTGGCGCACGCCGCCGGTGTGGACCTGGCCGGTGACGGCGGCTTTGCCAGCGTACACGGCGGCAGCAGCGCAGTCCTGGAATGCCTGGCAGCTGCCGCAGAGGAGCCACACCGCACCAGCCTGACGAGCCACATGCAGGCGGTACTGGCCACAGGGGTGTGCGATGACAGCCAGCTTGGCAGCCTCTTGCGCAGCCTGCGCAAAACCCTTGAGCAGGTCGGTGCCCGCATGGTCAGCGGCTCTGGCTCCACGCACCGCCGGCCCGGGATGGACGACTTTGAGCGGCGGTTTGAGGGGCTTGGGGCTGGCCCTCTGGTGGGCCTCAAGGGCTTTGTGCGCCCCAAGGTGGAGGCCTGCTGGCCGGCCACCAAGCCGCTGATTGACGAGGTGTTTGCTGCCGGGCTGGACAACTGGCTGGGCAACCGCTGGAAGCGGATGGCGGCTGGCGACCGCAGCAGGGCGGAGCCGGAGGGCCTCAGCAAGCTGAAAGGGTTCAAGCGGCAGGTTTGAGCGGTGGAAAAACGGCGGCGCCCTGCCTGCAGCACACTGGCGGCAGCCGGCAACAGCCAGCGCAGGCTGCCGCCTGCTGCCAGGCGGCAGGCAGCCTGGCTGCGCCAGCATGGCAGCTGCACCAGCGTGGCGGCGGCAGTGGCAGCGGCAGTGGCAGCGGCGCCGGGGTGGCAGGCAACAGCAGGACGGCACAGGCGGAAGCTGCGGCGCACAGGCGGCCGGCAGCAGGGGCCCGCTGATGGCGGCCCAAACAGCGGGACGGCACAGGTGGATGCATGCAGGTGTTCTTGTTTAGCTAGATTGTTTGCAGCATGTGTCTGGGTGCCCGCATGCACAGCTCTTGGGTTCTAGCACACACACAACGGGGTCATGTAAAGCTTCCTGGGTAGCTTCGCCCCGTACAAACACCGCAACCAAAGCCGCAGCCGTGCACTGAACCAGACTGCCTTCCTTGCCTCTGCACCCCTCCCAGCACTGTTGAGGCCAGGCTACATGCCAGTGTGTGTGATTACATGCGGAGTGTCAGCAAAAGCCGGATCTACGCTGCTGTCACACTTCTGCTGCCGGGTGCGGGTCGCGCCAGGCGTGTCGGGAGACAGGGCGGGCGGCGCCGCAACTGCAGCAGGGGGGAAATGAAATGAGCGTCGTCAGCACTGCTGCAGCTGAAGAGCTGGTTGCGTGCAAGAGGCGGGCAGCAAGCAGGTGTGCGCCAGAACCCGCGGGCCGCGCCCGCTACCGACTCCCCCACCTACCTGCAGCTCAGCCCTGCACCAGGGCGGAGGCGGTGGCGGACTCGTACCTGCGCAAAGAACGAAAACAAGCAGAAATGAACGTCAATAACAAACTCAACACTTCAAATCCAAGAACCTACAACACAAAGGGGCGCCAAGAAAGCACGCCAAAGCGCCACAACGCCAACAATTTTGGGGGGGCACCACCGGGCGATCCCGGCCGTTTTTTCACTCACTTCCAGTTGGGAGGCAGCCGCTTAGTTTTCTTATAGTACCTCGCCAGGCGGTGGATGCGGCTCTCCACCAGAATCAGGTGGAACTTGCCTGCAGGGGAGGGGAGGGGGCGCAGGGGGGAGGTGGGCGGGTGTAGCGCGGCTGGCGGCGCTGCGATGAAGGGCGTTACACTTGAGCATCAGCACGCCACTGCCTCAGCCATGCGATGTCAGCTCAAGCCCAGCCACCCTCCCATTCTGACCTCAACAGTTCCTGGTGACCCAAGCAAAGCCGGTGCCCGCAACTCACCGTCCTTGTCCTTGCGGTTTGCCTCCAGGTGCTTGCGCATGGCCACCGCCTTCTTGATGAGGTGGTACAGGTCCTCGGGCAGCTCGGGGGCCAGGCCTGCAGGCGGGGGAGCGGCGGCGGGCGGGCGGGAGAGGCGGGAGGAAGGGGCGGGGCGGAGGGAGGCGGGGGGAGACGGAGGAGAGGACGGGGAGGAGGAGAGGCGGGGACAAGAGGAGGCAGAGAGCGGGGCGGAAGAGAGGCGGGCGCGGCGCGGGCGGGGGGAGGGGGAGGGGAGGCAGGGGAGGGGGCGAGTGGGCATGGGGAGTGCGACACCAGCAAGATGCGCCAGCCGCGCGCACCGGGCCCTCCCCGAAGGGAGGGACACCGGGCGGCGACCGGACGCATTCGCATACAGTGCGCTCGAGCAAAGTGGGCCAGCCCCCCGGCGAACGGGGGACCGCACACCACTTGCTGTCGGCAGGGGCAGGGCACAGGGGCCGGAGCCGGGGGCGGGTACTCGCGCCGGCGGCGGCCAGGCCAGCCGGGCTTTCCCAAAAGGGGTTCAAGCAGCGTGCGAGCGTGTGGGCGTGGGGCAGCCAGGGCCCGGGACGCATGCCGCCAGGCCAAGTGCACACACATGGTGCGGGGGCCTGGGGCCGGGGGAGGGGGAGGCAGGGGCATGCGCCGTGCGCAATGCCCAAGGCCAGGCGGCACAGCCTGCCAGCCATCCTGCCTCGAAGCGGGCGCCCTCTAAGAGTGGCACGCCGCCTCCCGCAGCCGCACGCTGCCGTCGCCCCCGCCGGCTGGCAGGACCGAAAATCACGGCAGCGCCACCGCCACGACGCGC
Organism: Micractinium sp. NFX-FRZ; assembly: GCA_029339195.1. Taxonomy (NCBI): domain Eukaryota; kingdom Viridiplantae; phylum Chlorophyta; class Trebouxiophyceae; order Chlorellales; family Chlorellaceae; genus Micractinium; species Micractinium sp. NFX-FRZ. The sequence continues at coordinate 169,322 of JAPTJF010000079.1, read as the reverse complement.
TCCAAATGGCAGAGCAGCACGCTGCACTCTCATGCACACGCCGGGTGCACGTCTTGAATTTCATGGCCACTCACCCTGGCCCTTGAGGATGCGCAGGATCTTGGAGCCGGTCACGCTCTTCACCTGCGCCAGCCAACAGCAACCACATGAACACATACATTGAGATACATTAAGACGGCTCAAAGCCGCCTGGGTACACATGCCCAGCGCTTGCAGGCACAGGCTATACAACCAGACTACAAAACAGAACTCCATTACGCCCCCGTACCTGGGCAATGCCGTGGCTGTCGCGCAGCAGCACGCCAATCTGGGAGGGGGTCATGCCCTTCTTGGCCATCTTGCCGATCATGTCGCCCACCTAGAGGGGAGCAGGAGGGCGGGGGCAGGGCGGGGTGAGAAGAGGCGTGGGGGACGAAGGGAAGCGCGCGTGCGAGGCGCACTGTTCAAATGAGAGGCAGCACGGGGAGCCGCGGGAGGCTGCACTGAATCACCAATCCGCTTGCAGCAAGCTGATCCGCTTCATTTGGCTGGCATCTGACATCAGGCCACCAATTGGCGCAGCCAGGCCGAGCAGGGCCAACGGCAGCTGAGAGGAGCGGTGACCTGCCGCAGCGGGCGGTGCCACGCCCAACTGCACCCTCCTCTCGCACCGCCGCACCTCGGTGGGGGCGATCTTCAGCCACGAGGGCGGGGTGCGCTTGTAGGGCAGAGCCGAGCGGCTCTTGCCCTTGCCATTGCTGCACACAGAGGGGATGCACAGCGGCCACGCTTCAGCAGGAGGCGGGGCATGCTCTATGGGGCAACGCATGCTTGCAGATAGCGCCGTGGCACCCAAGGCAGCAGCAGGGAGCTGGGCGGCACATGTGAATGCACTCCTCCTGACCCGCACCTGTGCATACGACCCATGGTGGTCGACTTGGTATGCCCCCAAGCCGAGCGGCAACCTGCGGCACAGAAGCGGGGCGCAAGGTGAGCGGTGCGCCCTGCATGACTCTCCCGGGCAGGAGGTCCCAGCAGCGCTGCAAAACACGGTGCCAGCGCCCTAGTCAACCCACCTGTAGCTCAGCAAAAAGGACGGGGCCAGGCGGGGCCCGCTGGTTTGGGGCCATGCAGCCGGGCGCAGCAGAGGCACAGCACACACCCGCCTTGCTCCGCAGGCGCCCAAGGAGCAACGCTGCACACTCTAGCAACCCCCTGGCAGCTCCCTGGCAGCAGATTTACTGAGAGCTTGGCCAGGCACCTGCAAGCTGCTCGGGAACGCTTTCTATGATTGACGATCGGGACCTGGGACGCCTCGGGGTAGGTGGGGAGAGGCAGGGTGCAGCCGCCGAAAGGCCGGCCGGGGGCGTGGAGCGGGGCGTGACTGCGGCAGTGGCGGTCGCAGCGGCGCCGGCGGAGTGGTCACGTGGCGGCGCCGGCTCCCTGCTCACTGCCGACTCGCTGCTGCACCCCCCTGCAGAACTTCCTGGGCCTGGCCATCGCCGCGCTGCTCATTGCCTACAACTACATCACCGCCGAGCCGCCGCGCCGGCAAGAGTAGAGCCGCCCAGCTTGCAGCGGGCGTCGTTCCAGCAGCAGCACCCACCGGCAGCCGAGCGTAGCGAGCAGCCCTAGCTCTAGCACCCATGTCGACTTTTGTGGGCGGCAAGCTGAAGCTGAAGGGCGGCGCGGACCCGTCACAGCTCAAGGGTGGCGTGAAGAAGAAGAAGAAGAAGGACAAGGGCAAGGAGAAGGAGGCGGCAGAGGGGACGGAGCTGGCAGTGGTGCCTGCCGATGGCGGCGAGGGCGGCGACCAGCAGCAGCAGGTGCGGGCGGAGGTTGGGTGGCTTGCATGCCTGGAAGGGCCGGCCAGGTGCTGGAGCTGGCTTGACGGCAGGTGCCAGGCAGTGGGGAGCGGGAGGTTGGAAAGTATCAGGCCCTCCTCGTGCGCACCGTGGCTCATCCTGCCAGCTGCCTCCTGCCGCCTGCGCTGCCGTACCACCTCTGCCCCACTTGCCTTCCCTCCTCGCCAGGCTGGCTTCTGCAGCCCTCCAGGCATGGTAGCAGTGGCTGAGGCGGGTGTATGCTATGGTGCCCTGTGTGCATCAATCATCATGCCCTGTCCTGCTCCCTTCCTCTCTCCTCCTTTGCAGGCCGGCTCCTCCCACCCGCCGGGCGTGGTGGCGGTGACCAAGGACGGGGTGGTGCTGGACCCAAATGCCGTGGAGGACAAGCGCACCGAGGCGGAGAAGAAGGCAGAGGCGCACTTTTTGAAGTATGAGGAGCAGCGCGCCAAAAAGGCGGCCTCCAAGAGCCACAGGTGGGCGGTGTGTTACTGTGCGGGTGTTGAGTGTGTGCATTGGCACTGGTCGGGAGGTGGTGCTAGGCTGCGCAGCAGGGCTCCAGCTGCCCTCATGCCGCCCCGATCGCTGATTTATATCCGCCCCGACGAACGGCCGTCCCCCGTAAGGCCCCAGCCCTCCGCTAACCCTGATGGTCTTTCCTCTCCACCACACGTTCTGTGCCGTGCCGTGCTGTGCACATGGCGCAGGGTATGTGGTCCAGAGCCCCTCACTATCGTGCACTGTGCCATGCTGTGTTGCGACAACCCCCACACTGTGCTGGTGTGTCATTCTCAGGTTGCCGTGCATCCACATGCCTGCGCTCCCTGTGTGTGCTGCTCTGTTGCCTGCAGAGACCGCATCAAGGAGCTGAATGAGAAGCTGTCCAACCTGACAGGTGGGTGTCTTAGGGGAGTGTCGATGACTGGGTGCTTAGGAAGATGTGGCGGTGGTGGCACGTGGCAATGGCAGGCGATGGTGTCGGGTGGAGGAGGCCATTCATGGCGGTGGCGTGGTGCGGCAAGACGAGCTGGGAGAGCAGCCAGGGCTGCAGGCCTGTGCAATTGCAGGACAGGCGGGCAGCCAGTGCAGTCCTGGGAGCTGTGCCCGTCTGCGCAGGACGCGCTTCGCTTGGCAGCGCTGCACTGCACTGCATTGCACCACATGCGCAGCATCTGACTCATGCCGCCTCCCCGCCTCCGCTGTTGCTTGCTGTGCAGAGCACAATGATATCTTCCGTATCTCCTACACCGCCTGAGGCATGTATCTCGCACAGCGTGGTGCACTTGTGCTTGGTGGCATGCCGCTGGCGCATGGCGTTGCTGTGGTGGCAGCTGGCGGCAGCTAGCGGCGGCACAGCAGTGACACTATTTGGCGCCCCTCAGCCTTCCTGGCTCCCTTCTCCCTCTCTTCTCGTTGTAACTGAACTGCCCTGACCAGGCTGTGGATATAGAGTGCTCTGGCAGCCTCGGAATTACATGAGCAGAACGTCATGCAGTTCCAGAGGGGAAGTTTCAACAAGGGGGGGGTCGGCAGCGCAGGCAGGGCAGCAGCACAGGATGGCACGTTTTCGCGGTATGGACAAAGACTGCCAGCAACAAAGGGTTGTGGGGGTGGTGCCTGAGCGCGGGGCAGCTGCGTCAGCAGGCCGCCTTCGGCCGCATTCAAGCCATGCCGGCGCGGGCAAGATGCGTTCAACTGGTGGTGTATGCAAGGGTATGAGCGCATGGGATGAGATGCAACCAGCCGGGACGCAGCAAGGGTGGAGCCTGGCCGTATCGCCTTGCCCGTAGGGCGCACCTCGCTCCCCACCACACTCGCACGCTGGGCACGCCGGGCATGCTGCGCACGCTGCGTCTTGCTGCGCCATGTGGCGCGCGCTCCCTACTTGGGCGCAATCATGTCCTCGGGCCGCACCCACTCCTCAAACTCCTGCTCTGTGCAGTGCCCCAGGGCCAGGGCTGCCGCCTTCAGGGTGCTCCCCTCCTTGTGAGCCTTCTTGGCAATGGCAGCCGCCTTGTCGTACCCAATCTGCACAAGCACAAGGGAGTAGATGTTAACAACATCGAGCATGGCAGGCAGAAGGCAGGCAGCAGGCAGCATGGCTGTGCAGGTCAGCACCCAACTGATGCATACCAGGAAGGCTCTGCTCCTGGGACAAGGCGTCCCTTTCTCTCGCCACCTGCATGATTCTAGAACCGCCACCGCTGCCGCCTCCCCCGTACAGCACCGTGGCCCCGTGCCCCCCCCCTCCCCATGGATGTCAGGTGGGGAGGTGCAGGGGCAAGAGCGTAGAAGTGGGACTGTGCTGTGTGCCTTGCGGTTCACTTGCCTGGTTGTTGAGGGCGGTGACGAGCATGAGCGACTCGTGCAGCAGCTGGGCGATGCGCTTCTCGTTGGCCGTGATGCCCACCACGCAGTTGTCTGCATTGCCAAAGATAAGAACAGAGGTTGAACAGAGGCACAGGGAAAGGAGGGAGGGTGAGAAGGCATGGGGCACACTGGGTGTGCGCGTCTCGTTGGCTGTGATGCCCACCACGCAGCTGCCTGCATGAGCACACCAATGTTCGGGGGAGCGGAGGGGAAGGGGTACGACGAGACAGGGATTGGATGGCTCCGCGTCGTCGGGGGTGCCTCTCATTGAGCAGACGACGGGAGAATGCGACGCAGGAGTCGGCTTGCAGGCGGGTGGAGCGCAGCAGGTTGAAAAGCTCCCCCCTCCCCCTTCACCACACGCCCTTACACCGTGCAACACCCAGCCCCGTGCCCGCCTGCCTCACCGGTGAACGACATGCAGGCGTCGCCCAGCAGGCGGGTGGAGCGCAGCAGGTTTGCAATCATCATGGGCTTGAACACGTTGAGCTCAAAGTGGCCGTTGGAGCCGCCAATGGTGGCCGCCACGTGGTTGCCCATCACCTGGTTGCAAAGAAGGTGAGGGACAGGAGGGGCGAAGGGTCAGGGAGGGGCACAGCATGATGTGGTAGAAAGAGGGAGGAGCCGCCAATGGTGGCCGCCACGTGGTTGCCAATCACCTGCTTGTAAAAAAAGGGAGGGAGGGAGGAAGGGTGGAAGGATGTGCATTCAGCGGTGCGTGCCCGAGAGGAAGGCACGCCTGCGCTCCCCTCCCCCTTGCGCCCCCTTGCGCCTCCCGCACCCGCGCAACGGCCGCACTGCGTGGGGTTGACCCTGTCCCAGCCCCCCTGCCCCCCTGCCCTCCACCTTGCCTCCCTAACAGCAAGACCTCCCCTCCTGGTGCCCCCCACCGCCTCACCTGCGCAACGGTCGCACTGCGTGGCGCTGACCTTGCCCCATGCCCCCTGCCCTCCACCTCCCCTCCCTCCCGTACTCCCTCCTTGTGCCCGCACCTGGGCGCAGACCATGGTCATTGCCTCGCACTGCGTGGGGTTGACCTTGCCGGGCATGATGGAGGAGCCAGGCTCGTTCTCGGGCAGGCACAGCTCGCCCAGGCCGCAGCGCGGGCCGGAGCCCAGCAGGCGGATGTCGTTGGCCACCTTCATCAGGGAGACGGCAATCTGCAGGGGGGACGGGTACAGAGGAGGGAGAGGTGGAGGGAGGGGGGACAGAGGAGGGTTGTGTGGGTGTTGTGTCGAAAGGGGGGAGCCCAAGAGGCGGGATGGCATTGGGAAATCCAAAAAATACAATTTTTTGGACCACCTAGAAATATCAAGAAGAATGGGGAGTTCCTGAGGGCGACGGCAACTGCCAACTTTAATAATTGTGGGGTTGAGGGGACGTTGTGGTGTGAGAAGTGCCGCTGCCCAAGACTGCAAGCACTCCTGCCAGCGGCTCACCGTGTTGAGGGCGCCGTGCATCTCCACGATGGCAAAAGGCGCCTCACACATGTTGGGTGCCGTCACAAAGTGCTACCCACCCCATGCATGGACCCTGAGAGTAATCCATAGTAATCCATTCATTGAGAGCAGCGCCCCACCGTGTGGAGGGCGCCGTGCCACACATCACAACGGGACACCCACCCCACAGAACGCAGTGTAACAGCGAGAGCAGCGCCCCACCGTGTTGAGGGCGCCGTGCATCTCCACGATGGCGTCGTGCGCCGCCAGCGCCTCAAACTTGTTGGGGGCGGTGACAAAGGGGAAGCCGGTGTCCTGGGCCACGGTGGCCGCCACCTTCTCAGCAAACCCCTTCTTCGCGTTCAGACCCGTGCCCACCGCTGCAGAGGGTGTGTGTGGGGGTGGGGGGAGGGAGGAGGGAGGCTGGGTGTGAGAGGAGCCACCTGCTCGGCAAAGCCCTCCTTTTCGTTGGTTACCGGGGTATGGAAGGGCCATGAGCACGAGACTCGGGTGGTGGTGTGGAGGCGGCGAGCAGGCAGGCATGCCAGGGGTTGAGGGTAGTGCGTGCATGGGCACGAGGGAAGATTTGTGCACAGGCAGGGCATGTGCGTGGGGCCATGTATTGACGATGCATGGCAGGGCGGGTCGCTCACCGGTGCCGCCCTGCGCCAGCATGCACAGCCGCGGCAGCGCAGCCTCCACGCGCGCAATGCCGTACTCCACCTGTCCGAGGGGAAAGCGGGAGCAAATGCGGGAGTAGCGAGGTAAAGCAGAGGGAGCAGGGAGGGAGGGGGAGCGCGATGATGGAAAGTTCAGTGGCGAGCGGGCGGAGGCAGGAGCAGGTTTGGCGCAGTCTCCTCGGAGCGTCCTCCCACGGCCCGACTCAACCAATCCCCTGCACTAGTCCCAACACCACAGCAAGCCAGCCACCAACAGGGTGCCCCATCACACTACAACCCCCCGCACTGCAGCCTTAAAACATGAACATAAATGCATTGCCGCCACCCACCTGCGTGGCGTATCCGCTGAACTCCTGGCCCAGCGTGAGCGGCGTCGCGTCCTGGGTGTGAGTGCGCCCAATCTTGATGATGTGGTCAAAAGCCTTGGCCTTGGCGTCCAGCGCGCCGTGCAGGTGCTTCAGGCCGGGCAGCAGGCGCTCGTGGATCTCTGGGGAGGGGGGCCAAGGTGGAAGAGAGAAAGAGCGAGTCAGGCAAGAGGGGGACGGGGGCAGGCAGCAAATGAGCAGAGGCCAACAACCTGGGTCGGCAGGTGCTGGTGGGTCCTGGGAGGGAGGGCGGGGGTGAGCCCCAAAATGACCTGAACAGAACCCACACTGAACCCCATGCTGTAAACCCATTCACCAGTTTGAACCCACACTGAACCCCTGGCCCACCCCTGCCCCCCGCGCACCCGTCACCCCGGCGATGTACCTGACTAACCTCCCGACAGCCCCTCCCAAACGACCCATCAGACCCCCCGACCTGGACCACCCCCGCCCCCCCCCCCCCCCCCCCCCCCCCCCCCCCCCCCCCCCCCCCCCCCGGCGCACCCGTCACCCCTGCGATGTACATGACTGAGGGGAATGTGTCGTTGGATGACTGCCCCTTGTTGACGTGGTCGTTGGGGTGCACCACCGACTTGTCCCCCAGGGAGCCGCCCAGCAGCTGGATGGCGCTGCGGTGGGGCAGGGTGGGGGGCAAGTGGCACGGTTGTGTATGTGTTTGTGTGTGTGTGTGTGTGAGAGAGAGAAGATTGTGGGGCCAGTAAGGTGCGCCAGCAAACCGCCCAAAGTAAGGTGTGCCAGGCCCAGCAGCTAGACGGCGCCAGGGGGGGAGGGGGGTGGGGGGCAGGAGAATGGGGCGGTGCGTGTTGTGAGTGTGGGAACCAGGTGGGCCCAGTAGGGTGCACCCACACACTGGGCCGCCAGCTGGTTGCACGGCAGCCGGATGGCAGGGAGGGACAGGGGGCCAGGAGGCGGGCCGGACGGGTGAGCAGCCCGCCCGTCTTCGTTCATGCACCCAGTGTATCACCCCCGCCCCTCACCCACCGCCTGGCCATTTGCCAACTTCATCCCGCAACCCCTCTGCCCGCTCTCCACTTGGAGGCAGCATCAACACGCCACCCCACCCCACCCGGGTGGGGTGCACCCCACCCTCGGTCCCCCACTCTTCCACCCCACCTTCAGCGCCGCACCCTTGCACCCTCGACTGGCCCCCACCCATGTCCACCCCACCCTCGGCACCGCACCCTGCCACCAACCCACCCACCGGTTGGCGATGACCTCGTTTGCGTTCATGTTGGACTGGGTGCCCGAGCCGGTCTGCCAGATGACGAGGGGGAAGTTGTCAGACAGCTTGCCCTCGGCCACCTCTCCGGCAGCCTGCAGGCAGAGAGAGGGGCAAAGGCATGGGCGCGAGGGCAGTGCACAGAGTGCATCGGCGGGAGATCACCAGGCGTTGGCACCAACCCCTCTTGTCTGTGGACTCCGAACACCCTCGGCTGCCCCACTGCACCGCTGCCGACGTGTTTGCTTGCTGGATCTGGAGTGCAGCCATCCGGCACCCAGCCAAACCCAACAGGGCCCCGCCACTCAACTTCTCACCCATCCGTCCGCTCCTCTTATGAATCGACAGGGCGTCGCCTGCACCACCGCACTGCCGACCTTACTGTCCCCAGCACCCGAAGCACCGCCAGCCTCGCTGCGCCCCACCCTCCCACCTCTACTTGTGTTCCCGCCCCTCACCTGCACCACCGCGCTGCCAATCTTACTGTCCCCAGCACCCCAGCACGCGCACCTTGTTCGCCCCACCCTCCCATCTCTACTTGTGTTCCCGCCCCTCACCTGCACCACCGCGCTGCCGATCTTGCTGTCCAGCACCCCCAGCTCCATGTTGACCTTGGCCGCCGCCCCCTTGAGCACGCCAAACGCGCGCACAACCGGCTCGGGCATGCGCTCCGTGGGGCCGCCAATTTTGAAGTTCTGGATGGACCGCTGCGTCTGCGCGCCCCACAGCCTGCGGGGTTCAGGGAGGGGTGCATGGGGTTCAGGGGGAGCGCGAGCGGAGACCACAGCATGTGCAGCGCCCCACAGCCTGCAAGGAGTGGTGGGGATGCGAGGGTGCAAGATCTTGGAGTCCCATATGCACCGCTGTGCCTGCATGCTCCGTGGCCTGCAGGTGATGATGCGAAGTGTGGGGTCTGACAATGGCGGGTAACGGGCAAGGTGCGCAAGACGCAAGGGGACACGGCGGCGGGCAGGCTGTCCAAGGGGCGCCAGCGGGCGGGAGCAGCACGGACGCACGGCACGCAGGCAGGGTCAGGCAGGCAAGGCAGCTGCTCCTTGGCCAAGCTCCCGCAACGGCAGCAGGAGCTGGCACAAGCGACAGCGGCAGGTAGGCATTGAGCAAGAGCGAGAAAGGCGCCACTGCGAGGTCCCGCCCAGCCGCCCGCTGGCGGGGCAGGCCGAGTGGCCAGGGTTCTGCCCTCGATCTTCAACGATGGCTATTAGCCCGCCTACTCACTTGTCCTCCGGCACCTCCAGGGGCCCAAAAGTGTCATACTCAGTGCGGGTCCCCATCGCTCTGACCAAAGCTGCGCAAGGGAGGGGGCGGCAACCCAAAGGTCAGGCGGCCTGTCGGAGCCCCCCCGACACCTGCATTGCCCCGCGCGGCCCTGACATGCACCTGGCAGAGTCCGGGCCCCCTGGGTGCCCAGCTGGGCTGTGAGGAGAGCGTGTCCCGCTTTTTGCAGCATAGAGTCGGCCAACCGGTCAGGGCTACCTTAGAATTGGAGCGAGGTCTTGATCCAAGCAGCGGGTCTTGAGCCGTGGCAGGTGGCAGCAGTAGTCACGGGTTCACGCAAGGCACACATGCATGCTGGGCCGTGCTGAGCCCCTTGCGGCTTGCTGTTTCGCAATCTACGCCGTTGTCCTATCGCGGCGTGTTGATCCAATGCTACTCAGTTAATAAGAAGACGCCCGCAGCTCCCCTCCTGCTCGCAGCTCACAACCCCTCCCCACACGCAGCCTGCGGCCTCCAGCAATGGCGCAGGCTCTTCGGCAGCTGTGCCGTGGCGCTAGGAGCGCGCTTGGGAGCGCTAGCTCCGCATGCAGCTTGGCGGGCCCCGCAGCGGCGCTAGAAACCCAAACCCGGCCGCTCATCAGCCTCCTGAGCTTCCGTGGGTTCAGGCAGAGCTCTTGGGCGGAACAGGCGCAGCAGCAGCACGCAGCAGCAGCAGAACCAGCGGCGGCGGCGGCAGCGGCGGCAGCGCCGCCGCCGCCTTGGACCCCCACCAACGAGCTGCGCAAGCGCAAGTTTTTGCCCAAGCGCATGCAGCACCTGCTGACGGTGAGGGCGGGCCGGTGCAGGGTCTGTTGGGCTCTAACCAGAGACGGTGCCTGTTGGGCCCTGCTGTAAGGCTGCTGCTGCACTCCCCTCCGCAGTGGTCGTGGTGACAGGCTATGTCGTGATGCCAGCAATACTCATGCCTGCATGTCCACCTGATGCGGTGGTCTCGCTAACATCTTCTGTCACGATTTGAACTGCTGCCAACCAAGCATGCAGCATGCAGCAGCTGTGCGTAGTGTTGGCTCCTGCATGCATCCCTCATCGCTGCAGATGCAACACCTCCCCCTCCACTGGTTGCCCCAATTGGCACAGTTGCTAAGAAACTTCTGTGGCTGTTGTGTTCAACATTCCTACTGACCTGATGAAGCTTCCTTTTGGTCCCTCCCTGCTCCCCTGGCAGACGCTGGAGTCTGAGAAGGAGGCTGAGCTGGCAGCTGAGCTGGCGCGCCCCGACTTTGGGCCAGGCGACGTCATCGAGCTGAAGCTGTCGGTGCCGGAGAACAAGCGGCGCGTCACGGTGTTCAAGGGCATCTGCATCGCGCGGCGCAACCGCAGCGTGCGCACCACCTTCACGCTGCGCAACATCTTTGGGGCCAGCGGCGGCATCGAGCGCACTTTCCCACTGTGAGTGCTTGTGCTTCGCAGGCCTGGGAGCAGTGGCGTGTTTGTGTTGTGCAGGGTTCTGCTACATTGTTGGCGTCACAGCGGCAGTCAAGCGGCACTGCTCCCCGCGAGTTGGGGCAACAGCCGTGCCTATTAGTGAGCCCGGAGCAGTGGCGTGAGCCGGCTCCACGTGTTAGAGCAGCGTTGGTGTTGTGAGGCATCGAGTGCACCCTGCCGCCGTGGGCACGGCTTACTGTATCATGTGAAAAAGTCAGCAGGCGTCAGCAGCAATGGGGTTGGCTGCAGCAGTAGCAGCAGAGTAGCAGCAGAGTAGCAGCAGCAGCGGCGGTGGTGGTGGAGCAAGCAGGCGGGCCGGGGCGGTGTTTCTGTAGCAGCCACAGCACCGCGTGTGCAGGCCAGTACCGCTGGCAGCTTTGCCCGCCTCTCAGCACCCTGCTTGGTCCTAGAGCTCTCCCCCCACCCCCTGACCCTTGGCACCCGCTCTGCCCGGACCACTCAACTCGTGCACCACCTTCTCTTTTCCCCCTCTCGTTGCCGCCTGTCGGCCACTGCTTCCCCCCACATCTGACCCTCCTCCCCCTCCCCTGCCCTGCCCTGCCCTCATTCACTCTGTACCCCTGCTCTCTACCCCTGCAGCTACTCCCCCCACATCACGGAGGTCAAGGTGCTCGAGAGGCGCAAGGTGAGGCGGGCCAAGCTGTTCTACCTGCGGGAGCGCACCGCCAAGGAGTACCGCACGTGATGATGTGGCAAGCTGCTGGCGTGGCGCTGCCGACGCGGTGGCGACGTGGCATGCTGCTCGGCATGGACGCAGCGGCAGAGTGTGCTTGAAGCGGCGGCGGCAGTGGCAAGGGCAGAGTGCAGCAGTGGCATCCGCCATGCAGTGCGCGGCGCTGCCTTGTTAGTGGTTGCTCGGGCTGTTCCTCTGCACAAGGGTGCTGCTGGCGTGCATTGCTGCTCCCTCTGCCGTGCTCCCTGGACCCAGCCTGCTGCCCCCTCAGCCACAGCACCCCCTGGCTGGGCTTGCCCTGTGGCCTTACACGTGACAGATCAAGGTACAGGGAAGAAGGAGGCACATGAAGGTGCAGCGCGCCTGGGTCGCTCAAACGGACAATGCAGCATGAGCGGCAGGGCCAAAGGGCACGAGGGACTCAGCCTGAGAGGAATGACAGGAAGGGAAGGGGCGGCAACATGAGAGGCAGAGGTGGCCATGGGGGGTGGCATGGAGATGCCCCAAGAGGGCAGGGAGTGAGGGAGAGTGGTTGACATTGGACTCAATCAGGCCGGCCTGGGGGGTGTTATGACTAGGTAAGCTGAACTGCGGGCGCGAGAGGCGCAAGGGCCAGGCTAGGGAACAGCCACGGGAGCAGAGAGGGTCTGGGAGTTGAGCGCGGGTAGAGGCTGGACAGGGTGCTGATGTGGGGCGCCCGTTGCCTCTGAGCGGTGTCAGATTGTGGCAGGTAGGGTATGTAAGGTTGCAACCAATTGGGGGAGGCTCAGTACCGAGTAGCCCTGGAGATGGTGCCCTGGTGAATGGTGGTCCAGTCAGCACGAGCGCGTGTGCACAGGGTGACAGCTGCCACTCAAGGTGGCAGTCACTCAAGCGACTTTCCGCGCTCAAGTATCACCCGCTCCAATCGATCATGGGCAGAGCCATGACGTCCAAGGTGCCTGCATGTGTGGCAGTCGTCCTGGTGCTGCTGGCAGGCGGGGGTGCGGCCCAGGGCCTCGCACCAGCTGCGGAGCTGCCTACCTTCTCCAATGTGCGCTGCTTCATGCTGCCTGCGCAGTTGAGGTACAGGGCCTGCAAGCACTTGCGCCTGTCGCATAGCTCAGCTCACGAGTTCCTGCTGCATGGGCCGTTAGCCAGCTGCCCAGCCTTTTCCAAGGTGCGCAGCGCTGCCAGGCACTGTTGGCAAGCAGCTGCCCTTGGACGGCCCTTTGACAGGCTTGGGCAGCAGATCACTGCATGGCATGGTGAGCGGTACTGCATTGGCGGTGATCCTCGCCGGCAATACAGGCACTGCCCGGCAGCTGCTTATAAGTAAACTGCCCCCCCCCCCCTGCTGGGCTTTGCTGCAGCGCGGCGGGCCGCCATCTCTGGCGGGCGTCTGGAGGGTAAGTGGCGTGCCCGCTTCCTCTCACACATTGCTCGCGAGCAGGAGCCCGCACAGGCATCCTTGCTCTGCACAAAGGCCGCTCATGTTGCGTCACCGAATTGCTGCAGGGCACTTTTGACGGCGCTCCTGCCGTGTCATACAGCCATGCAGACTCGTACACTTCTGTCTACGTGTTCCAAGGCACTTTTATCACCGAAATGGGTGAGCAACCACTAGGGGCGGCCTTCCAAATGGTTGCACGCGGCGCTGCTGCGCTGCCTTGCCATTGACTGCATTTTTGGCTCCACATTGTGTGATTCCAAAAAAAAACAGGGGCACCAGGTAGCCCTGAACGAGCTCCACAGAGGTGCGCTCGCCGGCTCCCCTCGACACCCGTGCAAAAAAAACTCCCCTTGCCATCTGGCTGTGTGAATAACGTGCAGGCAACTACACCAGCTGGGAGTGTGCACCCCACGCTGGCCCAGGCAAGTCGAGGCATCGCTGCTGCCACCGCTCGCTTGCATGCGGCAGCATCCGGAGCTGAGTGCAAAGGACCTGCTGTGTTGGAGCGGCCGGCTCATAAATCAACATTTCCACCCCTGCCCCCACATAACCACTGCTTATTGTAAGTACTCTTCCCCCCCAGCAATGCAGGAGCCTACATGGGGATCATCGAGTACCGTCTGCAGCCTGTGTCCGGTTCGGGCATCACAGGCTCCAAGGCAAGCCTGGTACCGTCCCAAAACGGCACACCATTCCAGCCCATTGGGCAGGCAGTGCATGATGCTCGCAAGTGTTCATCGTCACCATGGCCTGCTTCAAACCACAAAGGCATTGATGGCTGAGCACACAAAGGCTTCCTTTGCCCACACCTGGCCTGCAGTGTGAGCTGGGCAGGGTCGACTTGAAGGCAGGTACCATGACCATAAACACCTCCGACACAGCCTGCCCTGCCAGCCTGGACAACCCGCTCGTGGTACTGCACCGCTTGGACCCCGCCCCCGCAGAGTCCAAGTGCGTCGTATCGACGCACAGTTGGCGCCGTCCGTAGGTGGCAGCCAGGTGGCTGCTGCTGCAGTGCCATCATGCGGCTGGGTGGGCATCCCACAACAAATCTGTTGTTGGTTGTTTTACACCACCTGCCACGCTTTCCCTGCCCTGCGCTGCCCTGTGCAGGTTCTGGGCGACCAAGAACGTGTGCGGCGGCAGCTGAGGTTGGCGCCGCGGCTGCCGACCAAAGCGCGCCGCCCCAACCCAGATCTGCCCTGGCCTGGCCTAGACTTGGAATTGTTGCAGTACCCCCAATGCATATACACGCTGCTCTTTGCAACCAGCTGACCTAAGCCCATGCACAGTTGATATTCCGCCTTGTTGTTGAGGGCCATGCCTGCCGGGCCGGAAGGGGGAGCTCCAGGCCTACTAGGTAGGCCTACTAGGTAGTACATGGCGGCACTGCCTGGGCGGAGGCTGCTGTGCAACCGGCCCTTGCTGCGCAAGCCGTATGTGCAGCGCATGGCTTGCACTGCTGCTCCCCCTGCCATGCTCCCTTGAACCTGCCTGCCCGGCCTGCTGCCCCTCAGCTGCATCACCTCCTTCCTGGGTTTGCCCTGTAGCCTTACATGTGACTGTGCAGAGCAGAGTAGAGCTGGACAAGATAACACGTGGAGGAGAAACGAGAGTGCACAGTGTTGTGTTGGTGTGAAGTGTGTGCGAGAGGGATGGGCAAATCATCCATTGGGGTGTACAACAAACGTAACAGACAGTGGGGCGACAAACGGTGTGTGTCATCTGGCATTATCGATCTGGCATGGCCCAACAGATGGGCAGCCGGCCTGGGGCGGCCGGGAAAACTCTGGGTACACATCACACCACACGCACGGTGTGTGGGGTGCGGGGGTGTGGGGGGCGGGGAACAGGGGTGGCAACAAAATTGCTAGGAGGGAAAGAGGTGACAGCAGCGGGAAAACTGAGCGGCTGGTGGCGCGGGTGTCGTGTGTGGGGTGCGCCCGCTCTTGAGACGGGCAGCCCCGCGCGATCATGCATTTGTTGGCGTGCGTGGAGAGCAGCAGGGTGTTGAGGGAGAAAAGAGGAGCACACGCGGTGTGCAGCTTAGGGTGAATCAGCAAGGGGCCTGGGTGGCCAGCGCTTGCAGCTGACTGGACTGGCCCGGCCTGGCCTGGCTGCAGCCTCACCGCGCCTGCGTGTACCGCCCACGCCGCATGGGGCGGCGCACAGAGCCCTGCCCCGGCGGCGGCGGCGGCTGGATGCCGTGCTTTGCCTGCTGCGCCAGGATCTGGCCAATCAGGTCGGCCCGCGAGCTGCCCACGTGGCGGCCCACCTCCTGGCCGTTGCGGTAAAACAGGAAGGTGGGTACCTGCGGTCAAACAGGTTCAACAGGGTTCAAATAACAGGTTGGACTATACCTCCGGGGGGGTGTTAATCCGGGAAGGGAGGAGGTGCCACAGGTTGCTGCTTAGCCCCTGTGACCATCATGCCCCCAGTCGGCCCGCCGCGGCAAGCCCTGCGGGACTCCGCTGCCGACAACAAACAACATGCACCCACCAACATCAGGACTGGCCGTCGCCCCGCCCCACCTACACCCATCAACCGTTTGTTCGACGCCGCCAGCAGCGCAACCCGCCCCCGCCCCCACCTGCGTGATGTTGAGCTCTTTCAGGAGCTCGGGCGTGTCGTCTCCCACCAGGCGTGAGAAGGCGGCGTAGCCCTGGAAGTTGGTGGCCAGGGAGAGGACTGCGGGGAAGATGTGCACGCAGGGGGCGGCGCTGCGGGGCGGGGGAGAAGGGAGGGAGGGAGGAAGGGAGCGGAGAGGGGGTGGGGCAAGGTGAGGTGAGAGTTTGGGTCAGCAATGGGGGAAGGGAGGCAGGCATGCAGGGACGTATGTGGCACGGAGAGGGGAGCGGGTGGGTTTTGAGCAGTGCAGGTGCAAGAGGAAGCGGGCCATCCCGCTAAGCCTCCCCACATTGACCTAAGCATGGGGCCATTCAGACGACAACCCTTCCTGCCTCTATCAACTGACCCAGCCCAGCCTGGCAACGCCGTGCCCACCCATTTGCCACAGCACCCACCTGAGCATGGAGACGTTGACCACGGTCAGCACGCTGTCGGGCTGGCCCTGGACAAAGGCGTCAAAGTCGGCGCGCGAGCGCAGGTCGGTGACATACTGGGAGGCCTTGACGTTGTTGCCCGCCGTGTCGCCGTAGTACAGGACACCTGGGGGGCGGGAGGGGCGGGAGGGGGGGATGAGAGGGCAGGTGGGGCAGGGCAGGGCGAAGTGAGCAACAGAGGACGACAGCAGCTCTGATGTGCTGGCTCAGCAGACATGTTGTGTGTCTGGCGGTGCACCCGTCGCAGAGCCCGCCAGCACGCATGCTCGCCTCCACACTCCCGCCTGCCATCCCGCAACGCCTGCACACCCTCCTGGCTCCTCCCACTGGATCACTCACCCTCCCCCAGCCCCTGTCCCATCTGCTGCACCCCCCCAGGTTGCTGAGAGGCAATGGGCACCTCAGCCAGGCACCTCAGCCAGGCACCTCAGGGATGCCCCCACCACCCACTCGGTGTGCTCCCCCACCCACCGCCCCGGCTCTCTCCACTTGCCGTTCCCCACCCGCCCGCCCCCAGCTCGCTACTCACCCTCCCCGCCCCCACCCCCACTATTGGGCTCACCCTCTCCCAGCCCTTGGTCCAGCTGCTGCACGCCACGGTGCTCCCACAGCTTCTGCCCTCCCTTCCAGAACTGCACCGTGGGCAGCACGTCGATGCCCAGGAAGTCGCACAGCTCGCTGCCATCCTCGTCATCCGCCTGCGGCGGCGGGAGGAGGGACGTGGATTTGAGGGGGAGACGAGGTCAGGAGGAAGGAGAACCGAGGGGGGGAAAAGATGAAAAGAAGGGGACAAAGACGTGGGTGGCATGCCTATCCCGGACAATGCAACAGCTGCTGTGTGCACCGTCGGCCGGCAGCCAAGATGGGGTCTGGGTGCAGAGCGCCAAGCGAGCGTGTGGCCCCGCGGTGGGCGGCCCGCCTCTCCCATCATCATGCCTGCCTGCCTGCCTGCCCCTGTTAGGTTCCACAACACACACGCTTCAGTGTGAGGCCGCGCTCCTGAGGAGCGGCACCGAGACTACCACCGCCTGCCTGCCGCACCCACAGCACGCACATGAAGCACACTGAAGTCGGTCCCCACCGACGGGCGCAGCCCCCTTTGCGAGCCGACCAGGCAGTTTATTATTGCGGGGGCCACATTTTGACTTGAAATCAGCAGCTGCTGGCACCCGCACAGTATGCCAATCAACCAACCACCGCCGACAAAACTACCACCACAGCGCTCCTGCCACCCTGGCAGCGCGGTACCGCACCCCAGGCCAGCACAGGGCCACCCTCCAGGGCCCACCCACCCATCCCAAGTGGCACGACAGCGGCATGCCGGCACTGCCACAAAGCCAAGCAACCCTCCCTCCCACACCAGCGCTGCACTATGCACGCTGGCGCACGCATGCCCACTCAACACCTTTGCACAACAGCGTGTGCGGCGCACCTCGAGCGACAGGAAGACGGCATCACCGCACTCGCGCGCCACGCGTGCAAACGAGTGCTTCAGCCCGCTGCAAGGCGCCATGGCCGCCCGCTGGTCCGCCTTCCACTGCAGCTCCGCCTCCTCGGCCAGCCCTGTCTGGCACACATGCTCGCTTTGCACCTCCAGCACCACCAGCTTGTCGCCCGCCTGGCAGGGGAGACCGAGGGACGGGCGGGGGAGGTTGGTTGAGTGGGGAACAGACACAGTGCGGCATGGAGGAGGCTAGCGCTGCGCTGCGGCTGCGCTGCGGCTGACTTTCGGCTGTGCGACGGGCATGCATGGAGGTGTGCAGCGATGGTAGGTACTAAAACACAGGCTCAGGCAGCTGGCAGGTGCAGACGCCAGCACGATTGCCACGTAAAGCAAGATACCCGCGCTGTGTTCATGGAGCCACACGCAGCACCCCCTCACCTTGGCCATCTCCTCCTCCCACTCCTTGCGGTCACAGATGTATACCACGCGCTCCTCCACGCGTGCTGACTCGCGCATGCGCCGCGCCATCGCCTGCTCTGGCGTCTCGCCGGGCTTGGCCTGCGCCGCCACATCCCGGCGGTGGTGGTGATGGTGG
This sequence comes from Micractinium sp. NFX-FRZ, assembly GCA_029339195.1. Taxonomy (NCBI): domain Eukaryota; kingdom Viridiplantae; phylum Chlorophyta; class Trebouxiophyceae; order Chlorellales; family Chlorellaceae; genus Micractinium; species Micractinium sp. NFX-FRZ. The sequence continues at coordinate 151,457 of JAPTJF010000079.1, read as the reverse complement.
TGGTGGCCCCACGCCCCCTCCTCGTGCGGCCGACCTAGCGAGGCGGAGGGCTGCACGGACGCGGCGCGACGCTGCCTGCGGGGGCCTGAGAGGCCGCGGGCAGGGCAGGGCGGCCCTGAAACCCTTGACGCCGCATGTCGCAGGGCCGTGCTGCTGCTGGACATGGCGCTGGTGGCCACTGCCTTGATCATGACGGTGCGCCGGGAGGAGAACAGAGAGCAGAGGGTTGAACGCTGCAAGCGGGGGGGTCAGAGGCGGCCTCCTCGCTTGGGTTGCAGCGCCAAAGCTCGGTCTGCACGAGTTCAAGTTCCGCCGCGCAACATAGTCGCCCGAGCAATCCTCCTCTATCTGACGATCTGGAAGCTGAGGTGGCGCAGCGTGCCCGCGCATGTAAACACACACATCTCCCTTCGCCCCCTTGTCTCTGAACAACATTGGGGAGAATGCCACAGCTATTGCTGATTGCTGCCAACACAAGGGAGGCTTGAGAGGCAGGTGCTTTGTGTCGGGGAATGAAAATACAACCCTGACGGGCGGCGCCGGCAGGTGCCGGCCGGTGTACGCGGCCAGGCCACAGCTGTTGTCCACCGACTGACGCATCAGCCTCACTCGCCCACTCGCAGCTGGGGCCCCAGGCCGTAGCCCTCGAGCTGCAGCGCGGTGAGGAAAGCTTCCACCACTCCAACCACCTCCTGCGGCCGCTCCTCGCTCGCCAGCCCGCCCGCCTGTGTGTGGGGAGGGTGGCAGCTTCTCGGGTCAGGGGAGGCAACTGCCAACAAGTGGTATGGGGTGCAGCCTCCTCTCCCGTAGGCTAGGCGGCACCACACCCCGCTTTCAGACTTGGTGGTCAGCATGGTGCGCAGTGCACATTGCCTGCAACACTCTAGCTGCCGCCCCCAAACCTCCCACCCCGCCCTGCTCCCACCGCACCCTGCCGCCTGTCCTCGTGCCACCTCCACCCTGCCCATCCGGCCTCTGCCCCCTAGCTCCCTCTGCCCCTCATCCTGACTCCCAGCACCTGCGTCACCTCGGCCCATTGCAAGGCGAGCTTTGCCAATCCTCCTGGCGAGGCCCTCCCAGTGCAATCTATATATTTAATCAGTCTCCTGTTGCAGCCCACCTAGTGCACACTGAGCTCCCAGGCCTCACCATGCCCGCCCTGGCCCTGGCACCCCCTTCCCCCCCGCCCCCGCACCTGCGCCACCTCTGTCACCGCAAACCGCGCCTTGCTGACCCTCCTGGCCAGCTCCAGGCTGTCCTCCCGGTGCAGCGCCTCCCCGCCAAACAGCAGCAGCAGGCGGCAGCGGATCTTGGGCAGCAGGGCGGTGACGTCGGGGCGGGCGAGCGCGGCCCACAGGTACTGGGCAACTGCCAGGGGCGGCAGCTCCTCGCACTCCCGCCGGTACGCCTGCACAGTGAAGGGTGGCGGGATGGGAGGCAGCCAGGGGGGTGGGTGTGCCAGAGGTAGGGCAGGGAGCGGCTGCCAGAGGGGGCGGCCCCTCCTCTCATCTACAGATGGTACGGCCGGCATAGGGCAGCAGAAGGGGCGGGCAGGACGAGGTGCGAGACGTGGCAGGTGGCGCCAGAAGGTCATGCTGCCCTCCCACGGCATGGCCGCCATCCTGGCCCTCCCACCACACAAAAGACGAAGCGCCACCACCCAAATCCACCACGCATGCACCCCCCACCTGCCTGCGCAGGTAACAGGCTGACCTCCCATTGAGTGCCACCTCGGCTCCAAACAAAGAGAATGCCACACGCACGCCAACAAGCAGGAAGAGAAGAACTGGCCGCCTGCCCCCGTGCAGCAGGTCGGGCTCCCCTCCTCATTGCCTGCCGCACCGGCTCCCCCACAAGCCGCTAGCAAGCACAAAAGCAAGAAGGCACGAAGAAGCACACTTCGCCGCCTGCCTACCTGCAGCAGGTCCGACTCCCCCCCCATCGCCTGCTGCATCAGCTCCCCAAACAGCCGCTGAATGAAGTATTGCTTGGCCGAGGGGACCCAGCCGCGGTGCGCCAGCTGGCGTGCCGCCACCTTGCCCCACCCCCACTCCCACCAGCCCGGCGGGCGGCAGGAGGGGGAGATGAGGATCAAGCCGCAGAAGATCTGCGGTGCGGGAAGGCAACACAGTTCAGACAGGCAGGTGATGCGCCAGGTGAGCAAGCAAGCAAGCAAGCAAGCAAGAAAATGAGCAGTGGGTCAAGCAAGCCAGTGAGCAGTGGGAGATGCGAGAGACAGGGGCGCCTCTCATGCCTGACCCGCCCCCCTCACTCGTTCACCACTCACCCCCACCCACCCACCTCTGGTTTCTCTGCCGCCAGCTGCGCCATCACTTGGCCTCCCACTCCCGCCCCCAGCCCCAGCAGCTCCTTCAGCTTGAAGTGCGCCGCCACGTCGGCAAGGGCCTCCACCAGCCGGCCCAGGGACAGCGGCAGGAAGGAGAGAGGCACCTCGGCAGAGGCGGACTGCAGGGCCGGCGGGGGGCGGCGTTGGGGGGAAGCGGCACAGCAGTGGTGGGTGGGTGGGGCAAAGGCTGCAATGTTGCGCCTGCTGTCTACACTTGGCTGAGCTCACGGGATGTGGGTGGCACAGCTAGCTACCGCCAGGCACCACTGGAGGTCGCATGGCGTGCCCTGCCTGTCCTCGCCCCACGCAGAAGCCGGACAGAAGCGCACACAGAGCCAGCGCACACCTGGCAGCCGGGGGCGTCCACATGATAGATGCAGTAGTTCTTTTGCAGCAGGCTTTTGGGTCCCAGCGCCAGCATGAGGCTCTGGAAGCAGGAGCGGTGGCTGAGGCCCACGTCGTGCAGGGTGAGGCAGGGCGTGCCGCCCTGCCGCTGCCCGCACACCGTCACGGTCAGCGGGCCGTGCCGTGTGTCCACTATGTGCACCTCCCCTGCAGTGAGGGTCTCAAAGTTTGCTTGTATTGGATGGCTCACGTGGGCAAAGGGGCATGACTCTGCAGACTGAAACTGCCGCCAGTGCCCTCCCCAAATGCCCGCCACTGCTGCCGTCGCCACAGTCGTCCCAAGGTGCTCGCCTCGGCGCAGCGGCTGTTGCAAATTTCACAGGCCCGTCACATTACCGTCTAGAAGGCCGTCCAGAGGCACAGCGGTTGCGCCTGCCGTGCCCATCGCGCGCAAGAAGCGCAAGGTCTTGGCAAGCTGCACGCGCGTCGGCGCAAATTTCTTGAGACGCCTAAAAATCACGGCGGCACGCCTGCACCGGCACTGGCAGCTGGCAATGCTGTGCATGGCGGGCGGCACCTCCATGAGCATCTACCGGCGGCAAGCGGCGGCGGCGGCATCGTGTTTACATTTTTTAGCATGCAAGCACAACTGAGCTCGTGATTACTCTGTGTGAAACCGGTTGGAAGAGGTGAACCGTAAAGTACAGCAGAATTCGGGCTGGAGCTGAGGGCATAGCGTGTCGACAAGGGGTGGAGGGTGCCGTGGGCAAGGGGGACAAGGTTGAGGATTGGGACAGCTGAAGGGAGGCAAAACCATGTAGAGGTAAACAGAAAGGGCAACAAAGCGCAGAGGTGATAGGATCTGGGTGTCAATGAAAGGTTCGTTTGTATGTGGACAGTGTAGCGTAGCAATTTGCAGGTTTGTGAGGCGCACGGCGCCTGCCATTGCCTGGCGGCGCACCAAGCAGAGTGCAGCCAGCAATGGCTTGCGCCTCACACGATGCGCTCGCCCCACGTGGGAAGCTTGCCAAAGAGCGTGACGGGAGCGGCGGGGGTGGGCGTGCGCAGCGCGGGCGGGCGGATGATGAAGCAGAGGGCGGAGGCCAGCACGGTGGGCAGGCCCAGCAGGAAGAGCAGCGTGGCCAGCAGGCACAGCACGGCCAGCACCAGGAATGTGGCGGTGGGGTCCCGCCAGCTCAGCAGCGCCTGCAGGCAGCAAAGTGAGCGTGTGAGAATCACGGGGGACTGAGTTTGGTGTGCAGGCGCCTCGTGTGCCGGCTCATGCGAGGGGCACGGCGAGCAACCCTCGGCAGTCTGAGCCCAATGCAAGAACTTGCCCCTCCGCTTCCCACCTACACTCTACTGCGCCCCCGCCAACCGCAGGCCCTCGGGGATGTGTGATTATACCACGCCCCATCCCCGCTCCCTCTGCGCAGCACGCCGCGCCGTGCAGCAGGTTTTGCACCCGCAAACACCCTCCATCCCGCTCACCACCCCACCCGTGCACTCACCCCTGCCCGCTCGGCGCAGCACGCCACGTCATCCAGCAGGTTCTGCACTGCCAGCCCCAGCCGCTGCAGGCGGTCCACGCGGGCGCGCAGCACTGCCAGCGGGTTTGCGCTGCACCCCGCCTCCAGGCTCTCGTTTTCAGGCTCTATGCCGGGCGGGTCCTGCTCCATGGGAGCCGGCAGGCCTGCGTGGGAGGAAGGCGGAAAAGACGCCAGGTGGCAGGCAAGCAGCTTGTCAGTCCTGGGCTTGAGTGCTGGCAGGTCTTGTGTATGGGGGTGGGGGGGGAGGGGCTGGACGCGTGTGTGGCTCAGAACCAGTTTAAAGGCCTGCACTGCGTTGCTGTCATCCGTGGCAACCCCGCCAGCCGCCCCTCATCACGGTGCCAGCTCACTCACCAAAGTCGTGGGGCTGCACCGCCAGCGTGGACAGCACCAGCCAGGCCAGCAGCGCGGGCAGCGCCAGGTGCGGCAGGTAGCAGAGGAGCAGGATGGCCAGCACGGCGGCCCCGCTCTCCCAAGGGTCTTCCCACGCCTGCAGGGGGGGGCAGCGGGGCGAGACAGTGAGCAGCGGGGCCACCCTGGGCTGCCCTGCACACCCACCGCGCGCTGCCTGGCTCTCACAGCGACCACAGAACAACAGCAAGCAGCACATGTGCAGCAATGTACCAGCGAAGCCAGCAGCCTCACGCCATGCAGGCATGCCCCACGGCACCCGGCCACCAGCCCACACCGTCGCAGTGCGGCTGGCCACTGACCCGGATGGCGTGCAGTCGGCGCTGCAGGCGGCGCACCCCCACGAGCGCCAGCTGTATGCGCCGCCAGTTGACCTTGGTGCGGCTCATGGCAAACGCCTCCCTACGTCAGCATTAAGGCAGACGAGGGGTGGGTGGGTGGCGGTACTGGGCCTCTGTGAGCCTCCCACGCTCACACAATCCCTGATCATAATTAGAAGATCGGAGTAAAGAGCCTCCAAGGAAGGAGGCGGTGCCCCACTGGAGCGAGCGGCAGAGCCAGGAAGAAAGAAGCACTTGTCAAGAGCAGCAAGGGGGGGCAGCAGGGGCAGCAGGGCAAGGGTGGGTGGGTGGATAGGACGCCGTCCCAGCACAGCTGAGCAGCCATCAGCGCCCCTGAAAAGCTTCCCCAGCGGTGTGGCCTCACACCCCAGCTCTTGTGCAGCACGCTTTCCTTCCGAATGTTCCTTGGCAAGCCTCCAAAGCCAGCCTACCAGCCCACCCGCCCGCCCGCCCAACCCAACCGCACCTCTCCGTGTCCAGCACAGCCAGCGCCGCCGGCCCTCCGATGGCTGGGTTGGCCGTGTCCAGCCAGCGCAGCACGATGCGGCGGCGCTCGCGAGCCAGCGCGGCCTGGTGCGCTGCGCCATCCACGCCGTGCGTGTAGGCGGCCCTGGGCAGCTTGGGCGCGGTGTACCCCTGCACAAGCGCCTTCTGCGGAGGGCAATGCAGGGGAGGAGTGGATGGGGGGTGAGGGAAGGGGTTTGGAGGGTGAGTTGGGGCCAGGCCTGGTGCCAGGACCGGCAGAGTAGCATGCAGGAGGGAGGGAGCCAGGAGGCGGCAGTGCTAGAGCACGATTTGAGGAGGCACGATATGAGGAGGCATGGCCTGAAGCGGCTGATCCGAGGAAGCACGACCCTGGGAGCAGGCAGGGCCGGCGAGCCGGCAGGCAAGTGCGTTGTCGGGCGGGCAAGGCTCTCACCGTGCTCTCGTACCGCGCCTCCATCACCAGCCGCGCCGTGCCCACCACGCGCGCCCCCTTGGCACGCTCCCCCAGCAGGGGCAGCTCGCTGGGCAGCTCGGCGTTGGGGCGCAGGCAGGACAGGCGCACCCGCAGCTTGCCCACAACCTGCGGCGGCGGGCAGGGGAGGAGGCAAGGGTGGGCGGGTGATGAGGAGTGGCCCGGCGGAGGAGGTGATACAGCACCTGGTGCAGGCAGCACTGCGCCAGCAGCACTCCCCCTCCTGCCCCGACGCACACATAATGACATGTCATGCAGTCGGCCGCTGACCGCTGGCAGCTCCCGCTGCACTCACCCCGGCAGGTGAGCTGAACGCGTCCCGCACCGCATCCTTCACAATCAGCCCCGGTCGGAACACGGCACTTGCGCTGTGCGTGCGCGAGGGCTGCTGGCAGACTGCCAGGGTGAGGATGCTGGAGGGGTCGAGGATGGGCAGCGCCAGCTGCCAGGCACAGCTGTAGCTGCTGCCTGCAGCCGTGGGCGCCGGCACATGGACGTCAAGCGTGCGGCACAGCGCGGGGGCACAAAAGGCAGGCAAGGCAGGCAGGCAGGCTGGCAGGCAGGGCATTCTGGTAGGCTTGCACACACTCAGGCGGGCGGGCGGGAATACGCACAGGCGTGCAGGCAGGCACCAGCTTCAGACCCACGAAGACCCCACCTTGGCTGCTCAGCACGCGGCTGCGCCCCCAGAAGGGGCCGCACTTGAGAACCACCACGCAGTCGGCGCTGCCGGCAGCTGCCAGGGTGAGCCTGTCTATGTTGAGGAGCAGGGTGCCTGCTGGCTTGGGCGGGGGCGGGGGCAGGGGAGGCGGGGGCGCGGCAGGCGACGCGCCAGCAGAGGGCGAGCCTGGGACGCCTGCGGCCTGCACCCACAAAGGGGAGGAGCACGGGCAAGGAGGCCAGCTGTGAATTCACCCACCCGAGCCACGTGCAGGCCCTTTCAGCCCAGCACCGACTGGGATGCAACCCAGAATGGGTGAGGCGGTTGTTGCTGCAAGCTGCAACCATGCCTCCCTCCTCAAGCCTTGCTAGCTCCCACACCTCTTCAGGTCTCCCCGCAAGGTAGGAGATGTGCCGCCAGCTGCTGTGCGCCAGGCGCTGCGCCAGGTCAGCCGCTGCTGGCAGCAGCCCTGCCACCGCCTCCTCCGCATGCGAGTGCCGGCTTGCGCGCCACGCAGTGAAGCTCTCCTCTGCATCGGGCACAAGGGAAGAGTGAAGTACAGTTCAAGGCACTTAGCTTGAGGTTCTCCTCTGCAAGGAAGGAAAAAAACAGAGCCAACACACATCTGGCAACACCAACGGGTGTTCATTCCTGGTGCACCGCAGAACTAACAGATGAGATGTGCGCCCTGCAGGCGCAGGCGAGGCACGGCACTGCCCGGCTGCATCCCAGCCCAGCACAGCTCAGCCCAGCCCAGCCCTGCACAGCCCTGCCAGCCCCGTGTGCACCGCCCAGCCCGGCCTGCCGCACATGCACGCGCCGCCCAGCCAGGCGCGCGCACACACACACACCTGTGTGCAGTGCTTTCTTGCGCAGCTCGTACTCGCTCCACTCCTCCGTCACAGACTCCATGTGCCGCAGCCTGTGCAGGCCATGGCCCTCTCCATCTGCCCCCGCCGCAGCGTCAGCCACAGCCATCTCCTCGCCTTCCTTGCCAGCCCCCACAAACGGCGCCTGGTACATCTCTCGCCGCATGTCTGTGTCTACGAGCGCCGATTTGAGCTGCACCCGGCCGCCTGGCTGGTGCTTCAGCACGCTTTCCAGGTCCGCACTGACGGATTTTGTGGAGTCCGAGTTGGCAGCCAGCCCAGCGGGCAGCAAGTCGCGCAGCCAGACCTGCAAGGCAGCACAAGGGACGGGCAGGAGGCGGTGGATGGATGGAGGAGGCAGCGGAGCGGGGCACAACGTGACGTGCTGTTGCTGCACAACTGCTGGGATGTGCACAGTGGCGGCTGGTACGCCTGTCGTGCTGCACACCATACAGCGCGCCTCGCTGCCGACGCTTTCTTGCCCGTGCCTGCGGGCGCTCACTCACGTGTGCCGTGCTGACAAGGCGCCCCTTCTGCGAGCTGCTGGAGGTGCGGTACAGCTCCACCCGCAGCTGGCGGTCCCGCAGCGGCAGCGGCACCGCAAACGCAAACGTCTGCAGAACACAGGGGGCAGAGGCGGTGGCAAGGGGGCTTGGGGCACGAGGGGGGGAAGTTGGGCCAGGGAGCAGGCGTGCGAGACTGAGGCTATGCCAGACCCACTGGCACAGCAAGTCGGCACCCCAGTGAGGTGGTGTGCAGGAGGGCATGGGGCAGCATGAATACCTGGTGCCAGCTGGCGGTGCCATCCAGGTGTTCCCTCTTGATGAAGCTGGTGTGCTGCTGCCTTCCCAGCGCCAGCTTGGCGTACAGCCGCATGCCGCTGAAGCTGTCCCCAGCCTCACCGCCCCCCGCCCCCGCCTCCTCCTCCACCGCCGCCAGCGGCTGCAGCGCTCCTGGCGAGGCCTGCCAGGAGCGGCGCTGCTCCTCGCTGGTACGCCGCAGACCAAGGCCGCCCCACCGGCGGTCTGCTGATGTGGGTGGCGTGTAGCAGGCCTCTGTGCCCGCATCCACTGCTTGCGCCTCTTCCTCTCTTCCCTCCCGCTGCTCCCCCTCGCCCCCCATGGAGTCCCCAAAGTCCGCCATGAAGGAAGATGCACCATCTGCAGAGAGCAGCAGGCGGAGCAGGGGCAGTACAGGGCTCAGCAAGGCGGTACTGGGCAGTACTGGGCGGTACTGGGGGCAGGGAACGGAGCCGCCTGCCACGCAAGCCTCACGGCAGTCAACCACCGCAGCGGCGGCAAGCAGGCACGCAACTGTGTTTAGCCAGCCAACCCCTGCACACTCACCATCATCTCCAGCATCGTCCCCCACTGCCCGCCAGTCATCCGACACCTCGCTGCTGATTGACCCGCAGCGGGTGAGAAGGCGGCGCTTGGCAAACGGCGCGCCCTCAGCCTTGCGCTGCCTCAGCAGTCCGCCCAGCCTGCCGCCCACCCAGCTGCCCTGTTTGCCGCCGCTGGTGCGCGGCGAGCCAAGGGTGCGAGGGCTGCTTGGGGAAGAGCCACCGTCGAACGATCTGCTACCTGCCCCGGACGCCCGACCCGCCGCCGCCGCCGCCGCTGCAGCAGCCGCCGGCACCGGCACTCCCTCCACTCCTTCTAGCGTGACTGCCAGGCAGGCAATCAGCGGCTCCTCGTAGAGCACCCCCTGCTGGCTGTGCACCACCTGAGGCACCTGCTTGCGCGTGCCAGGCGGGCAGCACAGCGTGCTCAGCGCGGCGACGCCGCCTGCAAACAGGAAGACACGGCAGGGGCAGAGCACAGTGTGATGTTGGGTGCATGGCGAGCTCAGCGCGACAGCAACGTGTGCCTGCATGCCAAACAGTTCAGATGCGCATGCAGCCGCCCTGGGAGCACATTCCCCAACCGCCACCTGGCACATTTCACAAACTGCCTGCCCCTGCCTACCCTAGGGCCCCTGCCTGCCCAGGCCTGCCTCCCGCCCGCCCGCACCTGGCTCCCCAGCGCGCGCGCCCCCTTCCTCAAACCACGCAGCCAGCTGCACCTCCCCCGCCTCCACGCGCCGCCCGCCCCTGCCAAAGCCGTAAAGGGGCAACCAGCGTGGCGTGGCGGCGCCCTGCTCTGCTGCTGACGTGGCGCCCATGCCCGCCACCTCAGCAAACGGCACCTCCACCTGGCCCAGAAAGTCGTCTGCTGACACCAAATCCCAGTCGTATATTTTGAGGGACATGTATGGCCGGCCCGCTGCCAGCGCGTCTGCCACGTCAGCAGGGGTGAAGCAGACCACCTCGTTCCACCGAGGCGCCAGCGTCTTGAGCTCCGTCCGGCTGCTGGCCTGGTGGCCGCCCACCTGCGGGGACAGGCAGAGGGGCGGGCACAGGGCATGGCAGCGTGCCGCTGTTGGCGGCTGCTGCACGGCCGGCTGTGCAGCGCCGGGCCGCGAGCAGACGCGGCAGCGCAACGCTGCACGGCAGCACAAGGCAGGGGTCTGGACAGGCGGCAGGCGGCTGCGCCAGCCACCCTGCCCCCGCCCTTGAACCAATCCTGTGCACCCGTCACCACAGGCTGTACTGCCAGCCTCCACGCTTCCCGTTCCCTGCCCACGGCCTGACCTTGGCAATGAAGTAAGGATCACTAAGCCCATTAGAATCGGCGGCCCGCAGGCGCCGCGCTTGCACCACTTGCACCACCAGGCTCCGCCCATCTGTGGGCGCGCCCGGTGACGCGGATGCTGGGCTCGGCGCTGCTGGCGACTGCAGATCGCCGGTCTGCTCTGCACTGCTGTGCCCCGCCTCGGCTCCTTTCGACGCTGGTGAGCAGGTGAGCGACGGAGGGGTGGAGGGCGGTGTGGAGGTGCTAGCCGCCGAGGCGGGCGTGCCCCGCGCTGCCTGCTGCTCATCCGACACGCTGCGCCGATCCAGCAATACCACGCTCCGGCTCCTGAGGCCTCGAGAGAAGAATGCTTTGAACGACCACTTGCGGCGCTGCGACTGGCGCCCCATCGTTGGGAGTGAAGTCCGTCCCGATTCGATTCCCTGCGGGGAGTGGCAGCGGGGACCACCTTAAAGGTTAGCTGGGGCTTCCCGTTCCACTTCCATGGTGCTTCCTGCAAAGACGTAGCGCTTAGCCTGCAGCATGCGGGAAGCCGGGAAGCGTGCGGGAAGCTGAGAAGCGTGCGGGGAGCCAAGTCGCTCCCAGGCCCTCTGCAATGTTTAGTGAGCAATGTTTAGTGAGCAATCACAACATCTCTCGAGGGTTTCATCAGCCAACCAGATCACCGAGAACAAGTGCAGACAGTACTGCCCGCCCAGGGAAGCTGGGGGGCTCCAGCGGGCGGGGCACTGGCGGCGGTCCACGGGCGGCAGGCCCTGGCCAGCGCAGCGGTCGGTACCCTCTGTGGGGTGTTAATCTGGGCTTGGGGTACTCTGGCGCAGCTGGTGGGCAGGCTGGGCAGGGGTCCAGCGCCCTGGTCGGCCCCGCCCTGAAACGGCGACTCCAGGCGCCCTCACCTGACTGCGTCGGTCTTCGTATGATCTTTCTGCAAGCCGGCGGTGTCCGCCCGTTCTTCTGCACGCCGGCCGCCCCACCTCAGCCCCTTGGCCCGCTTGGGCACACGAGTGGCGAGGGCTGGGCGAGAAAACGCCGATAAAGGCGGGAGAAGAGGCTGAACCGGGTTAGTCCGTCATCGCTACAGTGCCTGAAGTGGTCCTGCCTGCCACATCCCGCCGCTGGATCTCTTGGATACCACGGCGCGGCGCAGAGGCCAGACCACGAGCCACCTGCCTCAGCCCCCCCTCATGCTCAACTCGCCTGCCTCAGCCTGTTGCCATCAGTGTGAGAATCACTTCGATGCGCCGCGCCTGCTGCTAAGTGTGTGTACGGTGTGGGTGTATGCTCCCCGGGGTGTGCGCCCCCCTCATGACTACCTTTCCACGTCTTTTCTCGCTCATGCTGCCTGCGCAGGAAGCATGAGCGAGTGACCCACATGCAGGCAAGGCATCCCACGTGCCGCTCATCTCTTTCCCTCTGCTCATGCCCGCCTCTTACACTGCACCAGCTCCAGATACAACTCCACCCGCCGCCGCAGCTCCACTAGTTCAGGTGGGCAGGCGGCCGCCGCCTTCTGCAGCGCCGCCACCGCCCGCCGCTCCTCCCCCGCCGCCAGAGCATGGATCCCGCTGCGCAGCAGCGGCGCCACTTCCCCCACCGCTGCGCCGCCGCTGCCCCCGCCTGCCTCGCCGCCTGCTGCGCCTGCTACGCCTGCTGCACTAGACCAGGCCAGCGCTAGGTGGTCCTCCACAGGGTCCACATCTGAGGCTGCCCTGCTGTGGCTGGGCGTCTCCTGCGCCTCCCGCTCCGCCTCCAAAAGCAGGTCGATGCAGCGCCCCGCCAGCTGCGTGTCGGTGGTGGGGCAGGCACGGAGAGCTGCATGCAGCACAGACTCCGCCTCACGCAGGCGCCCCTGCTGCTGCAGCAGCAGCGCTGCCTGCGGGGGCAGGGGGTGGAGGGGCGGCGGGACGTGGGCGGAGTGCAGCGGGATGGCCGGCAGGCGGCCACTGACCTCTGAAGGGCGGTCCCGGCTTCTCTGCCGTGCACCCCATACAGGTGGCCGGGGCCAGGGCACCAGCCTGGATCCCTCGAAGCACCACTTGCTTGACATCTGGCGGCCAGCCACCCGCCTTGGCCTGCGCAAGCACAGCAGCATGGCTGGCCACCCGGCCGCCTGTTGCACTTGCAGCACCCAGCAAGCAGCACCCTCACCTGTTCCACCAGCAGCGCCGCGCTCTGCTTACCACGTGGCCCAGGCTTGAAAGGCGAGGTGCCGGGGCTGTTGCGGGGCGAGCCAGCGAGAGGTGTGCGCGCCCCTGCTGCCCCGCCACCCACCTTACGCCCCGCCGCTGAGCCTGCATCTGCGGCCCCTGATCCGCTGCCATGCTGCTGCTGCTGCCGGTGGGTGCCACGCTGCTGCTCCTCCTGCTCCTGCTCCGACTGCCGCTGCCGCCGCTGCTGCTGCTGCTGGTGTGCTGCCGTGTTTTGCGCAGAGTCTGGCCGCACCAAGTCCTCGTCACACACACGCACCAGCCCACAGTAGCCTGCACAGCAGCAGCGGGTGGGACGTAGGGGAAAGGCCTTGTACGTTTCCAACACAGCCGGCGCACCCAGGTACTAGCGCCCGCTGCTTTCCTGACACCCGCACTCTGGGCCAGCACAGAGCTTCTTGACCCTTGCACGCCTCTAGCACTCCTCCATGTGCCTGCCCACGCACCGTCCCAGTAGGGGGAGGGCTTGCAGGCCTCTAGCTCCTGTATCTGCTGCTCATACAGTGCCAACAGACGGTCACACCGCTCATCTGGGCCCTCGCGCCGCGGCACCGTCCACATGGTGGTGGTGCGGAGGGCTTAATGCGAGGCAAGGGCCTAGGTCTTGCTTTCGGTATGTAAGGTCTGCACGGGTTAATTGTGCCTGCAAAACGGGAGACAGAGGGGGGAGGGAGGCTGCCGCTTGGAGGGAGCGAGGCGGCGGCAGTGGTGGCGGCTTGCCTGACGCAGCTCCAAGGAGCAGCACCCCGCATCCCTCGCTTAACCCAGCTGCAGCTAGCACACTGGCACAGCCAATGTCCTCAGGAACCAGCGCGCCACACGCAAGGTGTCAAGCTTTGAGCTCCGGACCTGCCGATGCCTGATCGCAAGTAACAAGTCCACACGTGCGATACTGAATGGCTGGGGTGTGCCCGTTTCCTTGTTTTAGAGAGCTGAGCTGGCGCGCAGCACGGCGTGGCCAGCCGTGCATCACCAGGCGCGGCCATTATTGGCCCAGTACGCGCATCTCACATCTAGTTGCACCAGGAGGCGCAGCCTCCGTCTGCCGATAGGTCTGGGGCTTACCCTTAGTCTCGCGCCGAAAGCGGACTTGCAGCTGCCCACGTGCAGCCCACTGGATCTGGCAATAAGCCGAGCTAGAATGGCGGTTGGCTACACTCAGTAGAAGCCCAGCACTGTTGAAGGCATGGTGTCGTCTCAGCACGTGCGGGTGCCCCCGGTGGGGCGTCCCTTCCTAGCAAGCCGACAGATGGCCAGAGGATTGAATAGAGCCGCGCCAAGCGCGACGCCACTGGCAGCACCAGCAGCTCCGGCGCAGCGGCACCGGCAGCAGTGTCGGCGTCGAGGTGAGGCCTTGAAAATGCTTGCTGCTGCGCCCCGTCACGTGCCACGCCCCAATAGTAAGTACCCTGCTATATGCCACATGTCAAGGTGCTGCTGCAGCAAGGCAAAACGTGCCGCGTCTGCTCGCTGCCCCCCTTACCCTCGCTACAGGCCTAGCCGTCTGCGGCCTGGGCAGCAGCGCCCAACTGCCGCCACGGCGGCTGTGCGCAGCGCCGCCCCCACAGCGCTCATTGCAGCAGCAGCCTGGGGCACCGCAGCAGCAGCAGCAGCAGCAGCACCCCCTACGTCGTGCCCCCGCGGGGCTGCCGGCGCTGCCGGTGCAGCCGCAGCGGCGCAGCGTGGCGGCTCGTGCCGTGTATGGCGACCCTTTAGTGAACCTGGGGACCGACTTCCTGACCTTCTTAGTGGCCACAGTACTGGTAGTGCCGGTCTTCAAGAGCGCCAAGCAGTCGCCCGTGCTGGGCTACCTGTTTGCTGGGCTGGTGCTGGGCCAGCTGGGGTGAGTGCCTGGGCAGCGGGGTGGGGGGCGGAGGGATGCGGGGTGGTGCTCTGCAAGTGGGGCAGTGGGACATCCTGGGTGCATGCCTACAGGCAGTCTTCTTATCCCACATGCCACTCTGCATGCATGCCATGCACGCCTTATTGTCCGTCCTCCCAGTGCCTGCCGCCTGTTCTGGAACCTGTAGTTATCAGTTCAATTTTTGCTCCCCCCCGCTTGCCTACAGCCTGTTACACAACCTGTACTCATCGTTGCACGCTTTGCCCACTGTCTGCTCTTGCCCCCCTCTGCGCCTGCAGCCTGTTCCGCAACCTGGAGGAGGTTGAGAAGCTGAGCGAGCTGGGCGTGCTGTTCCTGCTGTTTGAGATGGGGCTGGAGCTGAGCATCGACAGGCTGAGGGTGGGTGCAGGGCCGCGGCTGGTGTGCTGCGTGGGTGAGGCGGTGTGCGTGTGAGATGCAGCGTGTGCTGCAGCGTGTGCTGTGGGGCTGGAGGTGAACATGGGCAGTCTGCGGGTGTGCGCTCTGCAGGGCGGGCGCTGGGGGCGGCGGCGGCAGCGTGATTGAACAGAAAATGCAGTGAAGGAAGGCTTGCAGTGGCGGGGAGCAGCCAGCGAGGGGGGGGGGTACCCCTGTCCAGCGCATCTGAGCACCCTCTCTCCAACATGTCTGCCCGCCCGCCTGCAGGCGCTGGCCCGCTTTGCCTTTGGCATGGGCACGCTCCAGATGGTCCTCTGCACGGTTGTCTTTACAGTGCTGGGGCTGCCGCCGGGGGAGGCGTGGCTGTCGCAGGTGCGAGCGTTCACACTTGGGGGAGCGGTGGCTTGCAGGCGGGCGTCCCTGGTGTTGGCAAACTCTGCACCGCGGCACAGGGGTGCATTGCAGGGAGGAGGCGATGAAGCAAGCAGCCCTGGCTGTGCGCCACAAGAACGCTTGCCACTCTTCCAGCCCTGCCCATGCCGCAGTTAGATCACCTGGAGGCTTTGCGTGCCTGATTCCCAGCACAATTCATACGTTTGGTGCCCCAACTCTTGGCGCACATCTTGGAGGCTGTGCTGCCGCGCATGCCCCTCGTCCCCCTTGTGCAATCACAAGCACGCTTCCTTTGCTGACAGGCTACACTGCTGCTGCTGCACCCTGCCCGCAGTTCCTGGAGAATGTGCTGCATGCGCCCGCCGCCCTGGCCAACCTGCGCACCGTGGACGAGGCGGTGGTCATCGGCGCTGCCCTCTCCCTCTCCTCGTCAGCCTTTGTGCTGCAGGTGGGTGGGCGGGGGCGCCGGCTGCGCCGTAGGAGGAGGCCGGTGCTGTGGCAGCAAGCTGTGCAGAGGGGCAGCGTAGGCTGCCGGCCCTGCCCTGCTGAACCTGCTGTGCGTCAGGCTGCCATGCCCCCGGCCTGCCCCCCCCACGCCAGCCCTGCAGTCTTTTTGCCATGCATTACGGTGGCCATGCCACTCCCCTGCCACCTCACCACCCCACTGCCCTTCCTGCTGCAGCTGCTGCATTGTGCGCGACAAGTCTGGGCACCAAGCGTGGCCCTGCCACCCCCTGTTACCTCACAGCCCCACCGCCCCTCCATCCCTCTGTGCGCAGCTGCTGCGGGAGCGCGGCGAGCTGGACACCAAGTTTGGCCAGGCCACGCTGGGCATCCTGCTCCTGCAGGACATTGCCACCGTGCCCTTCCTCGTCCTGCTGCCCCTGATCGAGGGCAACAACTCGGGTGGGTGACGGGGATGGGGGGGTGACAGGGTGGGGGCCAGGGTGGGGCGGATAGGTGGAGGGGCGGGTGCAGTGTGAGCGGTGATCCTTAACCGTCCACCCCTCGCAAGCCGCCAGCACTGTGCCGGCCTGAGCTCTTGCCCCGCCTCCCTCCGCCCACCGCGTGCCGCCTCCCCCCCAACGTCCCCCCGCCCCGCCTGCAGCGCTGCTGAATGGGCAGGACACAATGTCGCTGCTGCAGCAGCTGGGTCCCACGGCGCTCAAGACGCTGGGAGGGCTGGGCCTGGTGCTGCTGGGAGGCCGCTTCCTCATGCGCAGGTGCGGCCAGGGGCCTTCAAAAAGGGAAGCAGGCAGGCACCTGCCTGTGCTGGCGGGACAGGGACAGGCAGGAGACGCATCCAGCGTCATATTATGCTGCACACATGTGTCACTCGAGCTTGGTTTGATCACCAAGCACGGCGGGGCGCTGTCGGTGGGCGGGCCTGCTAGGCCGCTTGTCCTGGCCCGGCCGTTTGTGCAGACGGTTCCTTGCTTTGATTTGATTGCTCACACCCCTGCCTGTCCCACACTCTTTACGTGCACAGGGTGTTTGAGCTGGTGGCCGAGGCGCGCAGCGAGGAGACGTTCATCGCGCTGTGCCTGCTGAGCGTGACGGGCGCCAGCCTGCTGACTCAGCGCATGGGCTTCTCAGACACACTGGGGGCCTTTGCCGCCGGCGTGCTGCTCTCAGGCAAGCGGGGTGGCACGGGGTGGTACGTGGATTGGCGGCAACAGTTCTCGGTGCTGCACTGCTGCGGCACCGTTGCTGCTCTATCGGGCTGCTCACAGCGGCTGCACAGCTGTGTGCGCGCTTGCTGTACCCCAGCAGGCCCTCCATGCCATGTCCAACACACAAATTGAGGCAAATGCATCCAGCCCTTTCTCCCGACGTTGTGCCAGAGCCCCATGGTGACATGCCGCCGCTCGCCCGCCCTCCCACCCTGTTCCGCCCTGGTGCCCCGCCGCCCCCGTCCGCTGCAGAGACCAACTTCAAGACGCAGATTGAGGCGGACATCCAGCCCTTCCGCGGCATACTGCTGGGCCTGTTCTTTGTCACCACAGGGTCGTCCCTGGACGTCAGGTGGGGCGCACGAGGGGCATGCTGGTGCTGTGCGCTGTGTGCATGTGTCTGGAGTCATGAGGCATCCTGCCGGTGCTGTGCTTTGTCACACCCGGGCCCTCCCTGGATGTCGGACGGGGCCCACTGGGGCTTAGTTTTGGCGTGCTGGACGTTTGTGCGGGTGGGGGCTTCCCACTTATGGTGTCCTGTGTGTGCCCGTGCCTGGGGATGCTGAGTCATCCTGCCGGTGCTGCTGCTCTTCGTCACCAACCAAAACCAACCAAACCATGCCGTTTGCCGTGCCCCTGCCCCCGCCTTCTTGCCACCCCCGCAGCCTGCTGCTGCAGCAGTGGCCGCTGGTGCTGGCGCTGCTGGCGGGCCTGCTGGGGCTCAAGATCACAATCATCTCGGCGCTGGGCCCCCTGTTTGGGCTGAGCCGCGCGGAGAGCGTGCGCACGGGATTCATCCTGAGCCAGGTGCGTGTGTGTGGGGGGGAAGGAAGGGGGACGGGTGCGAGGGCGCCTTGCCACGGGTGCGGGTGCGGGCCGCAGGACCAGGTACCGCTCATGGTGGGGCCTGCAAGTGGGCTGCAGCAAGGAGAGAGTCTCTCCGGAAGCCGTACAGCCAGCCGAGAACTCGTGCAGGGCTGCCAGACGCACACATGCACACACACACACACACACACTCCTCACCCCCTCTCCCTCCACTCATCTCTGCTTTCCCCCTGCAGGGCGGCGAGTGTGCGTGCTGTGTTGCTCTCCCCGAAACATCAACCCCACCTCCTGCCCCCTCCTGCCCCCGCCCCTGCAGGGCGGCGAGTTTGCGTTTGTGCTGCTGGCGCTGGCCAACCAGCTCAACGTGCTGCCTGCCGACCTCAACCGCCTCCTCATCATCGTCGTCGTCCTCTCCATGGCCCTCACCCCGCTGCTCACGGAGCTGGGCAAGCAGCTGGCCAACCAGCTGGTGGCGGGGGACCCAGAGGGTGCGTGGGGCGTGCAGTTTTGCTCGTATTGCCACTTGAACCGAGCCGTTGGTTTGCTGTCCCAAGTTGCGTGCGCCGGCTGTGCAGCCAGCGGGCAGCGGGAGGCCCTGGAATTGCACACCTCTTCCTTGCGCTGCTCGCGCCCAACTCACTTGTGCCGCCCTGCACAGCAGCCAAGCCGGCTCCACCAGCCTCCCCACCTCCTTGCCCCCTTCCCACCCGCCACCACCCCGCCCCTCCCGCCTTGATCCACGCAGCCCTATACAGCAGCGAGGGGTACAACATGGAGGAGCCGGTGGTGATCTGCGGCTTTGGCGGCGTGGGCCAGACGGTGGCCAACATGCTGGCCTCCCCCGCCCTCGGCCGCCCCCTGCCCTACATCGCCTTCGACAACAACGTGGCGCGCGTGCAGGCGGCCCAGGAGGCAGGCTTCAACGTGCTCTACGGGGACGGGTCGCGCACCAAGGTGGGCAGCGGGGGCCCGCCCTTGGTCTGAGAGTTGGGGGACGTTTTTGTGTGTGCGCCGGGGCGGCCCAGGTGGCGGGCAGGCTTGGTGTTCCCTCTCCGCTCCCTGCCCGCTCCCTCCATCTCCTCACCCCCACCCCTGATCTGTGTCCGCCCCCCCGCCCCCCCGTCCCCCCCGCCCCCAGGTGCTGCACGCCGCGGGCGTTGAGAAGCCCAAGGCGATTGCAGTGGGCTACACCGCGCGGCAGCGTGCTGTGACCGCTGTGGAGGCGCTGCACGAGGCCTACCCCGGCGTGCCCATCTTTGTGCGGGCGCTGGACATGCAGCACGCGGCGGCGCTCAAGGAAGCAGGTGGGTGGGTGGGGCGCCTGTGTGGGGGGATGCGGGGTGGTAGCAAAGCACCATACATGCAGGAAAGTGGCGGCGCTCCAAGGACGCGGGTGGGTCTGGTTGGGTGGGGTGCCTGTGTGGGGAGGGGAGATGGGGCGGCAGCAGAGCAGCGGACATGCCGCTATGTGGCAGAGCTCCAAGGAAGCGGGTGCTTGGCGCTGTGTGGCCCTCCCGGTTACACTCCACGTTTCCTGGCAGCATCAACCCACGTGTGTGTTCTCCACCTCCACCCGTCGTCCCTTCCAGCCCGCCTCCCTGTACGCTCCACCCACCCACCCCTGCCATGCCACCCCACCCCACCCCCCCTTCAGGCGCCACCACTGTCGTCACCGCTGAGACCGAGGCGGGGCTGGCCGTCGGTTCCCAGCTGGCGCGAGGCCTGGGTGTCTCCCCGCGCGCCGTCGCCTCGCTGGCAAGCGCTATGAGGGCAGAAATGGATGCCAGGCTGGCAGAGGAGGTGGAGGGGGGCGCTGACTCATCCAGCTCCAGCAGCCAGGTGGAGGTGTTCAAGTTTGACCAGGCAAAGGCCCCCGCCTTTAGTGACGACCCAATCAACTCTGACTCAGCGATGGCGGCAGGTGGGCTCCCTTTGTGGGCGGGCGCCTGCGGGTGCTGCACGCTGGACGAATTTCAGGCCGTGTGCTGGCAGGGCCCCGTGCGTGGCTGCTGTGCTGCCGACGCTTGCAATGCCTGCCTGTGGAGCAGCAGAGCGCCGGCATGCAGCGCAGCATGCTGCGAAGTGTCGCACTCACGGCAGTCGCGCTCACGCCCCTGCCCCACCCCCTGCCCCTGGACCCATTGCGCTCCCTCCCACCCTGCAGAGGCGGGTGCTGGCGGTGGCGGCGGCCTCCTCTCCACCCTCATCTCCACCCTGGAGTCGGTCTCTAGCATCGGCAGCGTGGATAGCAGCGAGGACGACGGCAGCGGCAGCAGCGGCGTCGGCAGCGTCGGCGGCCCTCCGTATGGTGGCGGCAAGGCAGCTGCTGCAGTGGCCTCGGCCTCGGCGGCGGCGGCGGTTGCAGAGGCGGCAGCAGACAGCCTCAGCTTTGGCCCAGGCAGCGTGGCCAGCGGCAGCAGCGGCAGCAGCATGGATGGTGCGCCAAATGTGTCATCGGTGATTGACAGCGCAGAGTTTGAGGAGGATGGGCTGCCAGATGGCTCCGTGATGTGCCCGCTGCCCTGGTCCGAGGAGGAGGAGGCAGCTCGAGCGGCAAAGGCTGCGGCCACCACAGACCAGCGGTGACGCTGCCGCAACCCCAATTTTTCCTGACCCTTCCCCCTGATTCTCAGCCCCCGGCCCCCTTCCCTCCAGGACAATGCTATTCTATGGCCCCTTGAAAGGCCCCCCTCCTGACATTCACTTGTAATGCGCTTGCTTGGTGCTTGCTCATACACAAAGGGGTGTGTGGACGTGCCAGAAAGCAGAAGGGCTGAGCTGCCCCACACAGGGATGCTCAGGGGGCCAGGCCCACACCCTGCCGGCGGCCGGCACGCACAGCTTTCATAGTGCGGGGCAGTGCACAAGCATGCACGTGCAGCCCACTGTTTCTTCCATGGGCATTTGTATGTTAATACAAAGCCCATCCGATCCCGCTGCTTGGCAGGCTGTTCACAGGAACTGCTGACGACAGGTCGCAGCTGCGTCGGACAAGCTGGGCCCAGGCCAGCACTCACTGCCGCCTCTCAATGCGAGGGGCAGGCTTCCGCCGGCATCCTCTGCCACTCTCGTGAATAAAGAGACTGCCACATGACGCGAAACAAGCAAGTGGCTTGCCGGGAGGTGCACGCGGCGGGCCTGCATGGCGGCGTAGGCGGGAGACGGCGGGGGTATCCCCAGAGGGAGACACGGCGATGACCTGGCAGGCACAGGGATTCTGTCTTGGGTCTCTCATGGCTGAATGAGAAGCGTGTGCAGGACCCTGGCAGAGTGTTCCAAGGTGTGGTAATACCTGGTTGGGCAGATGCACAGTGAGTGGTCGGCGCAGCGCTGGAGTTGGCCCTCAGGGCGAGGGGCACCTTCCCCCGACCCGAACTCGCATCTCTGGCTTATCGAATCCTCTTACACATTTCCACAGCCTCACGACATTCGACCCGCCCAACGAAGCCGCAATGCCGTTCCTGCTGGCGCCGCTGGCGCTCGGCCTGCTGCTCCTCGTGCCAGCGCAGCTTGCCGCGGGGGAAGACGGCCACAGGGAGGCCAGTGAAGACGGTGGGCTGGGGTACCGACTGGGCGGCTGGGAGTGCGCACCCGACAACCAGCCAAGTGCCGCCAGCTTCCGCTCGCCCTGCGACCACCCGCCGCCTTGCAGTGCCCTCGGGTCATTCCCCATCAGGTGGCACCCTGACATTTGCTGCTTTCTCCTTGATGCTATGCAGCGGCCCCACTTCTGTCCCTCCTCCGAGCCACAGGCAACTGGGCCGAGGCGACAGCAGCGGCGCCCGGTGCAGCCTGGGACGCGAGCGGTATCCCGGGCGCCGGCGGGCCTTGCGGTCCGGACCCGGGCGGCGGGGCGTGGCTGGGGGTCACATGCAGGGGAGGCCGGGTCGTGGAGCTCGACTTGAGCGAGCTGCGCCTGGCGGGGCCGCTGCCCGCCCAGCTAGCCGCGCTTTCTTCCCTCGAGCGCCTCAACCTGAGCGGCAACAAGTTTGCTGGTGGCGTGCCGCTGGCGTGGCTGCAGCCGGGGGCGTTTGCCAGCCTCCGAGAGCTAAATCTGAGCTCCAATCAGCTCACCGGGCCGCTGCCACCCAGCTGGGCTGCGCTGCCGCAGCTGCGCACCGTGCACCTGCAGGGGAACGCCTTCACCGGTGCGTCGCCCGCCGCCTTCCGCGCGCCGCCCGCGCATGCATGCCTCTGCGCTTGCGGCTCCCCTGCCTCGCACCAGCGCTTGCACAGCAATGCGGAGCTCCTCTCCACCCTGCTTACTCGTGCCGTGCTCTTCAACCAGCCCTTGCTTGTTTTCCCTTGTTTTCCCTTGCTGCAGGCAACATTCCAGGCGAGTACTGGTCCCTGGGCAGCCCTGAGCGCCCCTTCTCCCTCACTCTGCGCCCCGGCAACCCGGCCCTCTGCGGTGAGCAGGCACAGCGCGCAGTTGTCACGTAATTATGCGTGCCTGCCTGGCACTACTGTACCAGCACTGCGGTACCCGCCTCCCAGCTGCCGCCGCTGCAGCACAGCAGCGGCTGTCCTTGGCACTGTCACAGCCAGCCGTCCTCCATGCCAGCTCATCGCCTGCATCTGCGCTGCAGGCCCCGTCGTGCCGCTGGCATCCCAGCTGTATCTGCGAGAACTCCTGCCCAGCCTGGCGTCCGTGATGCCGCAGCTGCCGGTGAGGTTGCAACGCGACGTGGCGCTTGAGACGCATGGGACAGCATGCACGTTGCAGAGGTGGCCCCTCTCCTCACGCTCGCTCTCCTGTGCGCTGCTGCACGGCTGCACGTTGGGGGGGCTCAGGCTGCACAGGAAGCACGGGCAGCGTGTTGCCCCTCTGGTAGGTGTGTGCCCCACCCTGCCCCACCCCAACTCCTGCTGCTCCCAGTTCTCTACGGCCAGTCAGATGCGAACGGGAGACAGGACCACCAGCCTACTGGTAAGAAGTCATGAGCAACGGGGGTTTTCAGGCTGCAAGCGCCTAGCAGCCTGCGCTGGCACACCATGTGCTCAACTCACATGTCGGCTGGCCCACCTTGCATGCTTGCTGCTGATGCCCAGCCCCCCCGTCCCAGTACCCCTGCTGTCGTCCTGCTGGGCCTGCTGCTGCAGCTGTGGCATGCTGGACTGCTCTCAAGTGACGCCCAAGTCACGCTCACCAATTGGCTGGGCAGCTGTATGCGGCCCTGTGGAGGTGTGCACATCAGGCAGCTTGCACTTGCTGGCATGCTGTGCACGTCAGCAACCATGCCGTGTTGCACGTCAGCCAGCATGCTGTGTGCACGTCTGCAGCCTGCTGTGCTTGCCTGCTCGCCCAGGGAGCGGCCATGTCCAAGCAGCTGCCGCTGCCGCCGCCTGCACTGCGTGTGTGAGTGAGTAGATGGGTATGCCCCGGTCTGCTCCCTGAGCTGCGCCCTCACTGCCGTGCCCCTGCAGCTGGCGGCGCGCCCCCTTCCTGGGTGCAGCAGGCGGGCCTGCCGTGGCCCCCTGCTCCCACAACCAACCTGTTCGACCTGAGCTGGCAGTACAACATGAGGTGGGCGCCGTTCCATACTACCGCCTGGCTCGTCTCAAGGCCTGAGCTGTCTTTTGTGCACCAATGCTGTGCTGCGCTGTGCTGTGCTGTGCTGTGTACGCAGCTGTCACCCGTGAGGAACGGGAGCATGGGGCTGGCTCCGACCTCGACCTGCCGCCCACCTGGCCACCTGGCACTCCTGCCGCCCACCCCATTTCCTCCTGCTGCAGCATTGCTGACTTGGCAGCGCTCAACGTGGCTGGCGCCAGCTCAGCTCACGGGAACTCCAGTGCCAGCCTGGCGCTGCCGTGCTACCCAGATAGCACACCACAGTTTGGGTACTATGGAGGGGACGTTGCCTTTGGGCAGGCAAGCAAGCACCGCCCTTGTTGGGGCCAGCGGCCGGCAGGATGGGAGGGGCTGGAGGGGAGGGGCTGCCTCTCCTGCCCTGCAGCTGCCCTGTGGCTTGTCGGCAGCGCGAGAGTGCATGCGTCAACTGGTCGTGACCCCGCGCTGCTTCCCCTGAACCCCGCACTACCTTCTGCACCCCGCCCCTGCCCCCTGCCGCAGCTCTCCGGCGGGCACCAGGCGGCTGGGGTGAAGGGCGTGGGGGGCGCGATGACGGCAGCCAGGGTCAATGGTGGCCTGACCAACCGGTGAGGGTGGCCACTGCGTGGGGGGCTTGCTTCGCCTGCTGCTGCTGCTGCTGCTGTGCAGGATGACTTCACCCCGCTCAAGCCTGCTTGTTTGCTCGTCGCCCGTCCTCAGGCACACTCGCTGCTGTGCCCGACCTCCCCTGCTGCAACACACACACTGACTGCTTCCCACAAGCGCCCTGCACGCCGCTGCGCCCACAAGCACCCTGCACGCCGCTGCGCCTACAAGCACCCTGCACGCTGCTGTGCCCGCTCCCCCTGCCTGCTCAGGAACAACATGAGAGGCACTTATGTGGGGTCTGTGCTCACGGACGGCAGCGGTGTGGTGGCCCCCGCCTGGTGGTTTGTCGACCTGCAAGCCACCCTCCAGGTCTGCCCGCAATCCCTGCCACTCGGCCCTCCACTCAGTCCTACCATTAGTCCTGCCTACTGCTGAGTGTACTGCTGAGTGAACCGTCCTACATTGCGGCTGTGGAGCATGCAGCCTTACATGCACCCTGCCTCGTGGCTGCCCCAGCCCTGTGACTAGTGAACCACTTCAGCACCCCCACTTTCCTCCCCTGTGTGGCGCTCTGTTCGCGCCCGCAGATCTCAAGTGTGGTGATGGCAGCGGGGCAAGCCATGACAAACGTCTCCCTCTACATTGGAAGCGATGCCAGCAGCGTCCAAGCCAACAAGCTGATTGCAGTAAGACCGGGGGAGCAGTGCATGAGAGGAGGCAGGAGGCGGAGGCAGGAGGCTGCGCATGTCAACGCAACAAGCTTAGCTTGCCTGACATGACGGGAGGCGATGTGCTGTCCACACATGTGCAGACTGAGGGCTGCCTATGCTGCCTTGTGTCGCTGCCCGGTGCAGGCGGGGCTGAGCATCGCTGCGGGGCAGCAGCTGGCGGTGCCTGCCGGAGGGGCGGTGGGCAGACACGTCATCGTGTACACCGGTGCTGCCAGCCAGGTGCGGACATCTCGAACAGATGTTTGGTAGCAACAAGCTGCAGCCTGTTTTGCACGACCTGGTGCCTGCAGCCTGTGGTAATGGCAGCGTGCAGGCCTCCCCGCTGCCCTCATGACCACCCAAACGTCAGTGCCCATGCCTCCTGTTTGCCCCTTGCTTGCTCAAGCTGCAGGGCACCATGGCACTGGACAGCGTCCAGGTCTATGCCTTTGGTAAGCGCCTCCCTCCCTACACTAGCTAGCCCTTCCGGCTTTCAAACATCTTCTCAAATGTCGTGGCTCAGCGCTGTGCCCGCTCGCCTCCCACCTGCGCTATTCAATGCCCTCACCCATTCACTCCCCCGACCCACCCTGTGCTGAGCCTGCAGAGTCAAATGCGGCAGCGGGCAAGCCCGTCCACAATGCACCATCTCCAACCCCCAGTGCCGGCGGCAGCAGCAGAAGCAGCAGAAGCAGCGGCAGCAGCAGCAGCAGCCCCTCACTGCAAGCCCTCACAGATGGCGACCCCGCCACCTGTGTCTTGCTGCAGCCTGGAAGCGATGGTGCAGGTGGGTGGGCATGCAGGGAAGGTGGAGCAGGACGTGTGGGGGGGGGGGAGGGGCACTGCAAGCCGGCCAGGCGGGCAGCACAGCGCTGTCGCACAGCGCCGCATGCGGCTTTGCCGGCTGGCCCACTCAGCTCCCATCTCCGTACACGTCAACATCATTCGCCCAACCCTCAGAGAGTTTGCTCAGAGTCTGTACTGCACCGCCCATGCCGCAGCTCTGGCGGTGGTGGATCTGGGCTACACTGGCCCTATTGGTGCGGTGGCGCTGGCGGCTGGGTCCGGCCTGCCAGCCGGCGCAGCAACGCACTTCACGGTGCATCCCGACCCGGCATGGGAGGGAGCGCATGGGGCAGCTGCGCCTGCTGTGCCTGGGATGGCAGGCACGGGCCGGCCTTGCGGGGTGGGCGACGCAGGCGTGGCGCTTGCAGCCAGGGGCTGGACTGCGCAGCCTTGCAACCAGACGGGCAGGTAAATCCACCCCTGCTCTTTGCCATGCTGCCATCCCTGCAGCCGGCGCCCAGGTACTTTTGCCGAGGGGCTGACAGCAGCGTGCACCCCGGTCCCTTCCACTGCAAGCCTCTGGGCTCTTTTGTCACGGCGCTGCGCAACAGCACTGCCCCACCTCGCTCGCCCACCGTGCAGGTTTGTGGCTGTGAGGGTAGCTGCTCCCGCGTCTTCAGACGCAATTGAGCTTTGCGAGCTGCACGTCCACTTGCTGCTGCCTCCCTCGCCTGCCGGCGCCGGCAGCAGCAGCAGTGCCTACAGCCGCTACGGCAGGGCGCTGGCCCCCCTGCTGACCGCTGTGGCGGCGGCTGCACTGGGGGCGCTCCTGCTTTCGTATGCTCACTGGCGCGGCCAGCGGCTGCGCCAGGTGCGTGCCGAAGACGAGGCAGCGGCGGCGGCGGCACGGCACCAGCTGCGCTGCTCGCTGCTGGCATACACCCAAGGCAGGCTGCACACCGCGGGCTACGGATCAGCGGGGGGCTCACCGGCAAGCAGCGAGGGCCACCTGAGCCCTGCCGCCACGGGGGTCCCCTCGCCGCTCAAGGACTCGGGAACAGGCGCAGGCAGCACGGCGGCGGCGGCGGCGGCGGAGGCAGCCTCCGACGTGCCGTCTCCCTTTGCGGCAGGCGCCGCCGCTGCAGCCGCCGCTGCCCAGACCAGCAGCGGCTCGGGGGTGGGCAGCCTGCTGAGCCATGGCGGCTCACCCCTGACGGGCACGCTCGCCACAAGCGGCAGCGCCACGCCGCGGCGGCACAGCGAGCTGCAACTGGTGGAGGATTTCATCAGAGCGGTGAGTGTGGCGGCACTCTTCCTTTCATTTGAGCATCATCCTGCACCTGCGTGTGCCCCTCCACCTTCCTGTGGCGTTGCTCTCGCCCGCCAGCCCGCCATGCACACCCAGCAAGCCTGCTCCCAGGCACGCCCCCTCGCTGCCTCCCGCCCCATTGCTCGCTTTGCAGATGTTCCGCCACGGCAGCAGCTCAAGCAGGAGCAAGAAGAGCTCTGCAAGCAGCGACTCAACCAGCCAGGGCAGCCTGCCCCGCCCCGCCGCGGGCCTGCCCATCGCGCCGGCTGGCGCCGTGGCGGCCTCCGACCTCGCGGCTGCTGCCACAGACATCACCAAACTGCCGCCCGGGTTTGCAGAGGGTGAGGAGACCGCCCGGCTGTATGTCTGGTGGGGGGGGCAATGGTGCAAAAGGAGGCCGGGAGCAGGCACCACCGCCACCTCTGGGTGGCACCAGGCGGACATGTCCTGCCAGATATCTCCGCACTGCGAGCCAGCAGGCTGCCGCGTGTGGGCAGCAGGCACAGCGGGAGAGCGCACAGCGTGGGGGTGCACCGCACAGCAGCTGCGCACGTGCTCCTGGCCCCGCCGTGTTCCCGCCCCGCCCCCGCTAGCGTTGTGACGCCCAGTGATGGCTGCGCGGCCCTGCCTCCTGCCCAACCGTGCCGCTGGCTCTCACCCCTCCTGGCAACCTGCCTCTCAACGCTTCCCCCTGGCTCCGTCCTCCCCCTGCTGCGCAGTCTCCCCTGCCGAGATCTGCCTGATCAAGGTGCTGGGGGAGGGGTCCTTTGGAGAGGTGTGGCTGGCCACCTACTGCGACACTCTGGTGGTGAGCTGGCTGGAGGGCCGGCATGGGTGGTGGCTGACTGCTGGCATTGATTAATCTCATGTTGAAGCAGAAAGAGATCGAGCGCACCCTCGCTCGAGAGCACTTGATTTCCTGTTGGCTTCCTCAGCCCCACGTCTTTGGGCTGTCATCTTCTTCTTCTTCGGGAGGGCAGGTCGAGAGCGTGCATGTTCACTGTGCGGCGGACCTGTGCTGCCCATGCCGCGTGCCTATGCCTCCTCACCCGGTTCCGTCGCCCGCTGCCTGGCCAGATCTTGCGTGCTGTGCTCGAGCCAACCGGCCTTCACAGCGGCTCTCTGCTCTCATGCACTTGCGTGCCTGTGCTGCCTGCTTCGCTTCCACGGCCTGACGAGCATCTTGTGTCCGTTCCTGCACTTGGCTTGCAGGCCGTCAAGGTCATGATTCGGGTGCGCTGCCAAGCCTTGCTTGAAGCCTTTCCATCGAGCAGCAAGCTATGGGTGGAAGGGAGGAAGGGGGGAAGGGAGGGGGCAGGGGTAACATGGCTTGCTGGGCTCTGGAAACTGGGCCGCCCCACGCTGATTGCGCTGCCTGTGTCTCGTCCGCCCCTTCCGCAAACATGCACGCCCTCGACGCCAGACGCCCCCCACCCCGCCTCTCACCCCGCCTCTCACCCTGCCCATCCGCGCGCCTGCCCTGCCCTGCCCACCCTGCCCACCCGCGCGCCTGCCCTGCCCTGCCCCGCCCCGCAGGTCAAGGGTGCAAACATGACGGCCAGCCTGCAGCACCAGGCGGCCATCAAGAGCCTGAAGGCAGAGGCGACCCTCATGTCCAACCTGGTGCACCCCAACGGTGGGGGTGTGGGTTGAGGGAGGGGGGGGCGCAGAGCGTGCCCGCTGGGCGTGGTGTGGGGAGCAGCGTGGCGTGGTGTGTAGCCTCCTGATCTCCCTGCCCAGCCCTTGCCCCTGCCAATCCCAGGCATGAAGCCTGCCCCGCCCACTGGCATCACCTGGGCACCTCCTCAACTCACGCCTTCCTGCGCTCTCCGGCCCCCTCTGCCCCCTCCCACCCACATCTCCGCCTGATGTGGCAGTCTGCCGCTACCTGGGCGCCTGCACCTCCGACTCCCCCTCCCTCATCATGGAGGTGAGGCAGGCAGCAGCAAGCAGCCAGGGTGTGTGGGGGGCTACGCCAGAAAGGGAGGGACTGTGCATAGGCAGTGAAGGTCTACCTGTGCAAAAAGGTGGGCGAGGACTGGTTGCCACCTCAGCAGGCCGCCTCATTGCCAGGATCTCCTTGCCAATTGCCTCGAGCTCCGCATGTGCTCCGCGTGTGCACCTCATGCGCCCCTGCAGTACTGCTCCCGCCGCTCCCTCGACACCCTGCTGTCCGAAGCGCTGTGCAGCCCAAAGGTGGGCCCAGCAGGTGCCCAGCGGGGGCCCACTGTGTGTGGGTATGGCGAGCTCTGCGGGCACACCGCTCTCAGTTGGGGTGCTTCATGGTGGCGCCAGCAGGGATGGTGCAGCACATTAACGTGGGCAAGCAGCACACGCCCATGAAGTGCTGTCTGTGCCCGGTTGTACCTCGACACCCCGGCCGCCTCAGGAGGGGCAGCCAAGTGGGGTGCTGGCGCTGCTGTGCATGTTATGATGACATGTCACTGTGCGGCTCCCCGCAGGGGTCGTGGCTGTCGGGGCTGGGGCCGGCAGGGTGGGGGGGGCCGGCGGCAGGAGCCCTTTGTGCCTGCCAAGCCTGCGGGCACGGCACAGTCCCCCGCTGACGGCTCTTCTGGCTCTGCTGCCTGCCGGGCTGAATTCATGTTGGAACCCTACACACCCTCAACCAGACACCCTCGACCCCCCTACCCCTGCCTGCCTGGGCTGCAGATGCGGGAGCAGCTGCCGTGGACCCGGCTGCTGCGCATGATGCTGGACGCAGCATCGGGCATGCGCTACCTGCACACCCGCACGCCCCCCGTGGCGCACCGTGACCTGAAAAGCGCCAACCTGGTGCGCTGCTGGGCCCACTGTTGTCTGGTGGGGCTGGGTGCTTTGCAGGGTGGCCACGTGGATGCCTGCTCGCTTCCCGGGCTGGGGTCTTGAGGTGGCCTCAAGAGCTGCGTGGTTGCCACGTCGATTTTAGCACAAGCCAGCCCTAGCAAGTGCGCAACCACATGGCCTTCCTCGCCCAACGCTGCCCCATGCTGCAGCTGGTTGACGCCGACTGGCACGTCAAGGTGACTAGGGGGCCAGAGTGGGCACAGTGTTGTGGGTACTTGTATGCGAGAAACGTGTTGGATCAAATACATTTCAAGTCATAGATGCACCATGTACCGCGTTCCGAGGAACACTCGAGAGTATCCCCTGCAGCCGTGCTCACGGGCAGGTGCTTAGCAGTTGTGGGATTAGCCCTGTGGTGATGCGGCTGTGGCGTGCGGGTGTCCAGACCCGTCCACATGCATGCTTAGCATGCGCTTGCCCGCTGCCATCCAGCCCGCACTCTCTGCCCTTGCCGCCTGTTGGTGCACAGGTGGCCGACTTCAACCTCAGCCGGCCGGTGGAGACGCGTGCCAGCACCGTTCTGATGACAAACCCCAGGCAAGGGCCGTGCCCGGGGGGACGCGAGGGGGGCATTTTGACGCCGGCCCAGGGCGAGCCTCTCCACTCACTTCTCAAGATGTCAGGCTTGGAGGGAGCGCGCCTCCACGGTGCCATCTGCTGGCAGTGCTGGGAGGTGTCTGCGGGCAAAAGACGTGGGCAAAGGCGCCAGTGAAACAGCATCAGACGTGCTGGCAGGTGCCTGTCGGTTGCGCAGCAACCCACCCACCTGTGTGCGCTGCGCGTGCACCCACGCGCTCCCTCCACCTGCGTGCGCTGCGCGTGCACCCACGCGCTCCCTCCACCCCGCCCCCGCCCCGCCCCCACGCCATGGCCGCAGGTGGCTCGCGCCCT
Organism: Micractinium sp. NFX-FRZ; assembly: GCA_029339195.1. Taxonomy (NCBI): domain Eukaryota; kingdom Viridiplantae; phylum Chlorophyta; class Trebouxiophyceae; order Chlorellales; family Chlorellaceae; genus Micractinium; species Micractinium sp. NFX-FRZ. Next base: position 121,281 of record JAPTJF010000079.1, on the reverse strand, counting down.
GCGTGCTCTCGGGCCTGCCGGGGCAGCTGGCGGCAGACATCTGGGCATTTGGGACGGTCATGTGGGAGGTGATGACCTGGTGTCTTCCCTTTGAGGAGCTCAACGCCTTCCAGGTGGGACGCTGACACGCACAGGGTGGATGTGCTGGTTGTAACAATTGGGTGTGGTCCAGCTGGCCGTATCACATGGGTACTCTCAGTGCTTATAGCAGATAGTTGTATGCAGTGTTGCACCAGGGGGTGTGTCAGGTGGTGTTTGTGCCAGGTGGCAGAGCAGCGGGACAACGGGACCTTGGCACGCTGCTGTCTGGGCCTGAGCTCGCCTGCGCATGTCTCTTGCCCCACCTACATACTCGCGCCATTCCTGCTCTCCCTCTTGCCCGGGCTGCCCCCCATGCTGCTGCAGATCATCAGCGTCGTGCAGCAGCAGGGCGCGGACAGCCTGCCGCCGCCGCCCAACGACCAGCTTCCAGCAGGGCCGCTCCTTGTGTATGATGAGTACGTGGCACTGCTGCGGGAGTGCAGGAATGCGGAGCCAGATGCCCGGCCGGCATTCACGAGCATCGTCCCCCGCCTCAAGTGAGTCCCACCCAGCCTGTGCTGCAGGGCAGGGCAGGGTGCTGCTGGGCGCCGCTGCTCAGCAACCGAGGCTCTGCCACTGCAGCGCGCGACGTTGTGCCGTGCCGTGCCGTGCCGTGCGTGCTGCCCATGGGCTTGCCCGCCCACAGAGCGTCCCGTGGTGTTGCCGAGCAGCAGGCGCCCGCGCTGCGTATATCCAGACCGGAGCACCCCTGGTGCTGCACGTGCTCAATCAACCCAGGACAATCAATCATGTGGTGTTTGCCTGTGCAGGGCTTTGGTGGACAAGGAGACCCAGGCGCGGCAGCCGCCTGTCGTCTCCGAGGAGGCAAGCAGCAAGGGGCCCCAGATGAGCCTGCGCCTGCCATCCGAGGGGCCGGCCTACAAGGCGGCTATAGCAGAGCTGCACCGGCGGCGGGCGGCCCTGCAGAAGCGGGGCAGCGACAGCAGCTCTGGCAGCGGCGGCGGGCGGGAGGCAGCCCCGGTGCCACCAGCACCTGTCCAGACGGGTGCAGCAGGCAACCAGGGCGGGGCGGGCAGCGCAGCCGCAGCACCTGCCAGCCCAAGCCCCATGGATATTGCCGGCATTGGCAGGGCCCGGTCGTGAAGCACGGCACTGGAGCTGCAGCTGCGGAGCTATCCGCATGTTGGCGACGAGCAGAGACGGGTGGGCCAGCAACAGCGTCGGTGCCAGGAACAGCTGGGTCCTGCCTTCCCACCACTCCCACAACATAAAACTGCTCTATTCTGCCTTTTCTAGTCTACCTTTTCTGCGACTGCTCGCTCAGCCAATCTTTCAACCCCTTTGCCAAGCTCGGCGATTCATCAACCGCCTGTCAGTTGAAGACGCACTGCAGGTCCACACTTGTCATTCGTACACATGCATGCATGCTTTCCATTCGCCTGCATTCTTGCACATTTGTCTGGCAGGCAGAAGCGTCCCAGCTCCACCGTGGGAAGCTGCCTCTTCAAGAAGCCTAAGTCAGCCACCCATCTCTTCACTCTCCCTTCTCATGCGGCATGCCCACGGGTCTCTGTGCCTACCGCCTCTTCAGAGTACTTCTCCCATTCTTACGTGCACAATGTGTGCATATGTCCTGAGGCATCTTCCTGGGGAAGTGCCTGTCACTTTGTAACCATTTGGTTACCATTTGAAGAGCGGTGGCGGCGGCACACTCCCACCTGGCGCCAGCAGTCCCCAGGGAGGGCGGAGCGCACCCCCGCACAATTGCTTAACCGCCGCGACATCAAGACCGACCGTTTTTGTTCGGAATTAGACTGTGAAATGCTCGCCCCTGCGCGCCGCCTGCTCCGGCCAGCGGTGCTGCGGGCGCTCTCCTGCTGCGCCGCCGAGGCTGCTGCGACGGATGGCGTGGTGCCACCGCAGCCCGGCAGCGTCTCGGAATACAACCAACACCTGCTGCTGCAGCTGCCGCGCCCCGCCGACGCTGCCGCCACCGGCGGCGAGGCATGGTGGCCCGACGTGATTGAGAAAGAGGCAGCCGTGGTGGCTGCTTTTGCAGCGGTGGCAAAACACGAGGAGCTGATTGCTGGCAAAGTGAAGATCACAGCTTATGATGACGTCACGTACGGAGGGCGGCCAGCCAGCCCGGGGCCGCCGCCCGGCAGCTGCAACCTCCTGGCCTACCCGGCAGGTTGGTGAGAAAGAGGCGGCTGTGCTGCCGTGCATACACAGCCGCTGCACACGAATTCAGACTCGAGATTCACGTAAGGGGCACTTCTGAGGAGACACATTCGTGCAACGTTGCAGGTGTGTGTGTCCTCAAACGTGCCCCTTGCAGGGGACTGGGGTGTCAAAACGGTTCCATCTTGGCAGCACCCGTCGGCAGCCACCCACCCTGCTGCATCCCCTCTCTCCCTCCTGCTTGCGTGCATGCCTGCAGGCCTGCGGTTTGATGGTCTCAGCGTGGAGCAGCTGGGGCTGGCAGTGGTGCTGGCAACCGCCATCAACCCCAGCCAAGCTCCCCTCACTGCAGCAGACCGCAAGTCACTGACAGCCCGCATGGTATGTGACCACAGCAGCACCGGAGCTGGGCAAAACGTCATCTCCTGCTGCTGAGCACTGGCGCTACAGATCGAGGTTTTGAAAGCAGCAGCACAGCATATGCCATATGCCACTGCTGTCACCTCCTGTCTCCCCCCACCTGCCTCATGTGCAGGCGCGCCCACCCGACCTCTCGTTGTTCGTCTGCACGCACGCTGCTCGCGACGCGCGGTGCGGCATGGCGGGCCCACCGCTGGCGGCGGCGCTGCAGAAGCTAATACGGCAGCGCAAGCTGCAGGACCACATCCGTGTGTACCAGACCTCCCACATTGGCGGTGAGTGGGCGGGCTGGCTACAGCAGTGAGATGTAATGAAGCATCATTGCTAGATTGGATGTTATTTGGTGCGGCCCTCTGCAATGCTCAACCCCCTCCCCACTGCGCCCGCCCGCCCGCGCATTCCCCGACCCCGTACCCTAAACCCTCTCACCATGCACTTCTCCATTACCTCCTCCAGGCCACAAGTACGTGGCTGCAGGCAATGTGGTGGCCTAGGGCGCGGTTCGCCCCGCTGCGCTCCCTCCCTGCCTGGCCCTGGCCCAACCCCATTCATGCATCCCCCACCTGGCCCCCCTCCAGGCCACAAGTATGCGGGCAACGTGGTGGCCTACGGCGCGATGCACCCATGCGACGGCGACTGGTTTGGGGGCCTGCATGCCGGCAACGCTGAGCCCTTCCTGGACGCACTCCTGGGGGTCCAGGTGGGCTGCTGACATCAAGTAACCCCCTGACAATGATGCAATAGTGCAATAGCATCAAATCGTGACCAGCGGCTGCCTGCTGTGCAGTGTAGCCTGCATGAGCCACTACTGGCATCACAACATAGGGGCTGGGGCAGCGCCCCGCAGTCCACCTGCTTCTGAGAGGTGCTTGCCCCTGGCAGCTGTGCCTGCCCTCCCTCTGCTTTGCTGCCCACCGCAGTTAGGGGTGGCAACGGCCTGTGCTGCCTGCCCCGACCAGCATCATCAAATATCATCATATGGCATCACATGTCATCACGCTAGATGTGCTCAATTCCGTAGTCAAACCTCTAGTGGCCCGCACTGCAGTTGGGCGTGGATGGCGGCGCCGGCGACCCTGCGCTGCGCCCCTTCTGGCGGGGGCGCATGGGGCTGAGCAAGCTGGAGCAGCAAGGTCTTTGGGAAGAGGTGCGGGCTCGCTTGTTTTCAGACACTAAAAGCAATGTTTGCATGTGTGGGGCTGCTGCATTGTGCCGTGCTGTGCTGTGCTGTGGTGACTCCTGGCGGGGAGGCAACCATGTCTTGCGCACAAGCGCCCATGCTCTCCATGCCTGTACTGCACAACACTCGTGAATGCAGGAGGGCTCGATTGAGGAACTTGAAGGGGCTAGCGAGGAGGAGGACAGCGAGGGAGACGAGCGGCTAGAGCGGGTTGAAGCAGAGTGGCAGCAGCGGCGGGGGCCGCTTGCATAGTGCTGTTCAGCGCTCAACCGTGTGTCCGCACTGCCTGCTGCCTCTTCTTCATTACACATTATTCGTTTGACTAGGCGTTTTGGGTGGGCAATGTCTGAACCGAATGTAAGAAGAGCTGCGGCAGGCAGCATAACCTGGGACATGGGTCCCCAACACACTTGTGGAGGGCGCAGCCCCGGCTGGCGAGTCGCGGGCGGCAGGTGCCTCACGCCCTCCCCCGCATGGCGCCTGCACCTACTTCAGTCATGCTTGAACTTAAAAAGGATAGTGTTACCAGAGCACATTGGTGCATGCTTTCCTCCTAAAAAATAATAAAAAATATTGCAGTGTGCGGCTTGTTAGACCGAGCTTTCAAATAGATTTGCCATTACTACACAACTTATAGTGATAGGTACTGAGCGTATTCCGGCAGGCCTTGCATGCCAGTTGAGCGTACGGCGCCACAGTCGTCAGCAGCTTCGCAACGGTTGCCTGCCTCAGTGGGCCGAGCCATGCGATGCCGCTCCTCCTCGACTTGCACTACGGTGGCAGGAAGCAGTTGCCCGTCTGCAGTGCACGCGAGTGGGTGAGGGTAAGTGTGCGCAGGGTTGCTGCTGCCTACCCCTGCGACCGTCTCTCCCTCCCGGCCTGCTTGTCTTCCTCCTGGCATGGCCACGTCCCTGCCCGCCCACCCGACATGTAACAAATGCTGCCGCCCTCCTGCTGCTGCCTGCTGCCGCCCTCTCCCCTGTGGCTTGCTGCCCCCCATGCTGCTGCCGCCTGGCATGCTGCCTCCTTCCCTCCCTCCTGCTGCTGCTGTGCACTCACCCCGTAGTTTGGTGCATTGAACTCCACCTGGGACACCCCGCCCCAGCCATCGCGCATGGTGAGGGTGTCCACAAACGTGACGTTTCTGTACGTCATCTGGAGTGCCCTGTTTCCGTCGTCAACTGCCGCCAAAACAGTGTGTGGTGGGGGCACGCAGACAGCAGGGGTGAGGTCCCGTGTGCCCGCAGGTGCGGACTCATGCATGCAGGCTGCATCATGCAAGGGCAGCTGGCGGGCTGCACAGGGCTGTGCACAGCAGGCACCTCACGCAGTTGGCATGCATGAGCAGAGGCGGGAACCGCCACCCTGGCCCACCCACCCGTGTTGTAAGCTCCCACCCATCGCTCCCCGCCGTAGGTGACGGAGACAACTTGAAGGGACGTGGTGGGCTCTAGAGCGGCGCCCACCATGCTGGCGCGCTGCGCGTAGAACCGCTCGTGCAGCTGCGGGCGGGGCAGGTGGCAGGCGGGAGCTCAGGCGGGGCGCAGGGAGCATGGAGCATGGCTGGCCCCTGCGTTCGCTGCATGCTCTGCCTGCTGTCCCAACCGGCAGCATGCTTGTAGCGAGCAGGCCATGTCAGCCACATGCACAGGTCGGGGCGGAGCACATGCTGTCCCAGCAGGCAGGGTGTGCAAGCTTACTCTGCCGCCCGAGCCGTTGCCGTTGAAGCCCTGCATGCCACGGGAGGAGAGGGGTCGAGAGCAGGGTTTGCTGCCCATCAGTCACCGTGTCATGCTGTGCCTGCTGAGGCGCCTCACATGCCGCAATATGGAACTGCGCGGCCTGCAATGTGACCCCGTGCCCTGTGCCGCTGCGGCTGCGCCTCCAGCTGTGCAGGGGGGACTTCTTTCCCTTTGTGACGCCCCACTTGCGTGTGCATGCCAGTTTTGGCCAGCTCGCCAAACCGCAGGCCGGAAGGCAGGCATGGGCTTTAGCCCACATGGGCAGACCACAGCGCGCCACAGCATCGCCTGTGCTTCTGACTGGCCAACTATGCGGCTCGCTCCCGAGGATGAAGCCGTCCACATAGGCATGCTTGAGTATCAGCGCACCTTGAGTGTGAGGGTGATGTAGGGCAGCGCCTTGGGGGCACGGGTGGCCCGGTCCACAAACTTGAAGCGGTACTTGTGCTGGTATGCCCTGCGCAGGCATGGCGGCATAACATTAGTTGACATGCTGTGGGCAAACTCCGAATCACGAGTCAGGAGAACCTGGTGCGGTGCGCTGGGGGCCACGGGTGGCGGGGGTCACCAGCACACAGGCGTTCTGTGCTTTCCTCACCACTGTGCATTGTTCTGGGCAGTGCCTGAGCCAACGGTGGTGCCGTCAGTGGCGTGGGCAGTGACAAAGTTGGCGGTTCCCGCATCCGAGTAAAAGCCGATCTGCAGAAGTGGCAGGGGCACCACACGCACCCTTGTGCTGTGGCTGCAGTGCCACCAGTCGCTTGCATGCGTGCCGCAGCGTTGGGCGCTGCGCTGCCGCTCACATGCATGCTGTGCACGCCGTGGCTGGGGCGCCACACACTGCCACGCGCGCTGGCTGCTTCCTGTCTTACACCCAGGCCTGCCTGCTCGCTGCACCCCTCGTGGCCAGCCTCCCCAGGCGCCCACTGAGCAGCTGATGCCCCAGTGCAGCACTGCTGCCGCTCCTTGCTGCACAAAACCCACCCCGTTTCCTTGCTGTCTGCGCGCGTCCCATGCCCCCTGCGCCCGCCTCACCTGGGCCACCTTTGCCCTCGTCCCCAGGGGGTGCTCCTGGATGGCGGGCTGATCCCACAGGTCGACCCAGTCCACCTGCAGCTCGGCGGCGGGGCAGGCGGATCGTAAGATGTTTGTGAGAGGGCGGAGACCGTGACGGGTGTGAGGGGGAGGAGGTTGTTTGCGCGTCAGTGGCAGAGTGTGATGCATCACATGGCAGGGCCCACTGCGCTGCATTGAGGAGAAGTGGGGCAGGTGATGTCAGGAGTGCACTTCAGGCCAGGGCCAGTCCATCCGGGGAGCTACTGGCCATGCTGGGCTGGTGAGCATGTGCACGCAGGCAGCGGGCAGCAAGCGGGTGGGCAGCAGTCATCCTGTGAGCACCAGCAGCTCGAGCCAGGCGGCAACAGGCCCCCCTGGGATCATGCCAGGCAGTGCACACGGAGGATCCAAATAAGCAAGGCAAGGCAAGCCACGGGCAGTGCTGTGATGATTAGCAGGCACATGTTGCGGTGGGTCGGAGGAGAGGCGCGGCCAGCAGAGGGGGGCAGGTGGGGGGGCTGAGAGGGGGGTGGGTGCAGCGCTGCACTGGGACGTGGTGCAGATTGGCGGCTGGGCGCAGCGCTTTGCCGCATAGCGCTCTGTATGCGTGTGCACCGCTCCCACCTCAACATCGAAATCCTTGCCAACCGCTTGCCAGTTGAAGGTGGCGGTGCCGACGCTGGTTTTGGGCAGGTTGGCACACACACCCCCGGGGCAGGTGGGCACCCAGCAGTTGGCGGTCGTGGAGGCAATGCCGCCTGTGCAGCTCCCGCCGCCAGGCGCCTGGTTGTCAGTGACCTGAGCATGGGAGGGGTGTGGGGTGGGGTTGGGTGGGGGGTGCGGCAAATGAGCGGGCGGGTGGTGGTGGGGTTGGGAGAAAGCACGCTGTGAGGGTTGCATGCGCTAGCAAGAGTGCAACGAGTGCAGGATATTCCAGGCGCTGTCGGGAATGGGGAGATGCCCCCGCTCCTGCCGGAGGGTGCATACACGCATGCATGCCAGCGGGCTGACCGTGAAAGCCTCGAGGCCAGTGAGGGAGTCGGTGGCAGCGCATTGCAGTGGCGGAGAAGGCGGATTGGGAGGGCTGGGTGGGGGCCTGCATGGGAGGTGGGGGCAAGGAGGGGGGCACACCGTGTGGAACAGGAGGGACGGCACTGTGTAAAGCAGGGGGCATGCAGGGGGCGAAGGGCTGCCTCTTTTCTGCTTGGCACAAAACCAGAGTTCTGGCTGCGGCTGCAGGTGCGGCACACTCACGGGGGCGGTGGCGGGGACGGGTTGGGCGGGGACGGGGGCGGGGGGCTGGGTGGGGGCGGGGGCGATGGGCTTGGCGGGGGTGGTGGGGAGGGGCTTGGCGGGGGTGGTGGGGAGGGGCTGGGCGGAGGTGGAGGGGAGGGGTTGGGCGGGGGTGGGGGCGATGGGCTGGGCGGGGGTGGGGGAGAGGGGTTGGGTGGGGGCGGGGGCGACGGTTTTGGTGGGGGCGGGGGAGAGGGGCCGGGCGGGGAGGGGCTAGGAGGGGGAGGGGAGGGGCTGGGGCTAGGAGGGGGCGTGGGCGAGGGGTTGGGCGGGGGTGGACGGGGGCTGGGGGGAGGTGGCGGCGAGGGGCTGGGGGGAGGGGGCGGGCGAGGGGGTCTGGGCCCAGGCGGGGATGGCTGGGGCGAGGGGGGGGGGCGCAGCCTGCAAGCCGGCGGCAACACTGGGTTTATGGGTCAATCTCTGAGCACGGCATGCCTTGTTGGCTGGCTTCCTGATGTGCCCGCATGGCCAAGTTGGTGCACGGGGAGATGGGGTTGGACCATTGATGCGAGGGGCACCACATGCATGCACTGCTGGCAATCAACAGCTCAACCCAGCAGGCCCAGCAGGCCCCACTTACGCCTGAGTGGCACGCGGAGGTGGGGGGCTTGCGGGAGAGGGAGGGGGAGGGGAGGGTGGGGGTGGGGGCGGCGAGGGTGGCGGCGGTGAGGGAGAGGGTGGGGGAGGGGAGGGGCGGGGGGGCGGGGGAGAGGGTGAGGGAGGCGGGGGACGGGGGGAAGGAGCCGGGCTAGGTGGCGGCGAGGGCGGCGAGGGAGAGGGTGAGGGTGGGGGTGGGGAGGGGCTTGGCGGGAGCGGGGATGGTGGAGGATAGGGCGAGGGGGGAGGGGGCCGGGGGGACGGTGGTGGGCGTGGCCTGCATGCAGCGTGGGCAGGGAGGCAGGAGTTGGAGGTTGGGCTTAGACCAGCGCTGGTCACGAATTGGTGGCCCATCGTGCCTGCCTGGCGCTTGCCCTGTGGTGATCTTCCTGTGGCCCCGAGCGTACGATGTTACCACCGGTGGGAGCACACTGGCCGGATGCATCACAAATGTGCACAACAGGGCAAACCACTGCGTAGTCAAGCACGTACAATCGAAGCTGTCACTGGAATGCACTGAGCTCACGTGGGCGGCAGCGGCGGCGGGGGCCTGCTCAGGCTTGGGGGGGGCGGGGGTGGGGAGGGGGACGGCGGCCGCGGTGGCGGCGAGGGAGGCGGCGGGGATGGGCGAGGAGAGGGCGGGGGCCGGGGCGGGAAGGGCCTGCAGGCAGGCAGGCAGGCAGGCGTGGAGGCATTTGTGCTGCCTGTTTGCTCTGTGCTGGGTTTCCATATTGTCAGCTAGAGAATGGCATGGATTGCAGCACACCTGGCTGGCACAGCGCAGTGCCCACTCCCACTGAATCGTGCAATGCCTACTGCTTTGAACTGCACTGAGGCCTGCGCTTGCACTCAAGACAACACGCACGGGGGCTTCATTTGTGTGATCGAGTGTTTGACTCACGGTTTGGGCCGGGCCTGGAGCAGAGCACGGCGGCCGTGCTCCCGGACCCTGCACACGCATGATAAAGCGGGGTTATGCGGTGCGAGTGTAGACATTCGGGTGCATGGGCGCAGATGCCAGGCGGTACCACAGGCACCAGTGTCAGGCGCAGAGGGGGGAGGGGCGGGTGATTCTGCCAGCAGCTAATGAAGCAAGCAGACAAGTTCAAAGGGCTCTGATGCCATAAAATGATGGGAGGCAGTGGGCGCGTGCAGAAGCCGGGCGGAGTTTAGTTCAGGCAAAGGGAGCCGCCGCCCCCGCTTAGAGTGGACGGTGCCCGTACACCACCCCACGCACATACAACATGATCCACGTTTGGATGCCGCGGACACCCACTGATGAGCAGCCCATCCACACCATGCCTGCTCAAGCCATCCGCCCCTTAAACCTTCCTCTGATGTATGGCATCATTTCAGCAAGCAAGCAGGCAGGCCAGCTGGTCTATCAGGGCGTCGCTCACCGCACTGGCCCCTCCTCCTCTCCCGTGCGCGCGGCGGCGGCGCCTGCAGTGGGGGACAGGGGGACACACCCGATTGGTGGGCCGAGCCGCGCTGCCGTCCTCGCGCCAGTGCGCGCTGTCATCCGACATGGCAGCAAGATGTGGTCCGGTCACTGCCACGGGTCCATAAAAGCGAGTGCCGACAGTGAGACCGCTTGGTGAGACCGCTCGGTACGCTCGCACTGCGGCCGGGATTTGCGCTGGCCTCACAATCACCTCCGATCATGCCAGAAACCGTCACAAGGAGGGTAACAAGCACTGCTTTCAAGAGCTTTGGGGAAAGCCTCCTGGCACTGCTTCGCGCGCGCAATCTAGCGAGAGTCCGAGGGCTGTTTCGGTCGCTGCGCCCCGCCTGCACCAAACGGATCCAAGGGCCAAAGTCGATTGTTTTAGCACGCTAGGGGGCTGATCGGTGCAGCTGGGGAGTTTACGGACGGTCCGTCGCCCCTTCCAGCGTGGCAGCGGCTGTCAGCGTCCAGCTGGGTCGGGGCTCGCCGCTGCACCCCGCCTGCTGTTCCTCCTTGCCTGATAGATCGTGTGGAGGGCCTGAGCGTGGCGGCGGGTGCGTTGCGTCGTGTCGCTCTGCGGGTGACAGCTGTGGGGAGGTCAGGCAGGGAAGGCTTCTGGTTTGCATACAATGCGGGCGAACGGCGGGCGGAGCTGGGAGTGCAGGAAACTGAGGAAAGGCGCCTCTTGAGGCTCGCAGGCTGGGGTGCTGGGCTGGGCATTTGAGCTGGGGGAGCGCTGCTGCCGCTGGCTGGTGCAGGCCCCGCCGCTGCTGTGGAGCAGGCATCAGGGCAGGAAGGCTCCTCTGAGGCACAGCCGTCCTCCCCCTATATTGTGATTCAGGTCTTCTGGGTGCTGCCTTGTGCCAGGCTGTGAAAGTGGGGTTTGAGCGTCAAGTAACCTCACGGGTGCGCCGCCTGCCCCCGACGCCGGCGGGCCAGGGTGGCAGCTGCAGCATTGAGTTTCCTGCCTGGTGGGGCCCTCACCTGTATCAGCCGCTGTTTGGTGTCGGGATGAATGTGAAGAAGGTGACGGGGGGAAGGATAGATAGGGTACGCGACTGAGTGTGGGACCTGGCCAGTTGGCAGGCGAGCCAGGCAGGCGAGCCATGGCGTGTCAGACACCCTACACCTTCAAGGGGACGACTGTCTCAGTGAAGCATGCACGGATGAACTCTGAACTTCCCCGGGCACGAATACGAGATGGCAGCGTACCTGTCCAGCCTGGCAGCTGAAGTACATTTGGCAACAGTGACCCTTGAAAGTGACCCTTGAAAGTGTCTTTCAAACGGGGTGCAATACCCATCACCAGCGAGCCGGCTGCAGATGTGTTCTTGTTCTGCAGGTTGAGGCTGTGTTCATGCCTGACGGGCTGGGGGTGGCCATAGCATCCACTGGCGGTGGGGGGGTGACGCTGGCCACCCACTGGTGAGCATTACCCCTGCCATTACTCTGGATACATTGGGTGCATGTGATGAGGGGTGGCAGCAGAACAGCGTGCGGCCCACCTTCACTGTTGCAATGAACGCAGGGCGCCCACGTACGCGTGCAGAGAGGACCCCTGTCAGGATGGTGCATTGTTATGCACGGGCGCTGCCGCTGCTGAGCTTGGCGCCTGCAGTGGCTAGGCAATGCTGGCTTGTTACAGCCAAGGGATGTGTTAGGCAGATGTGAAGGGCCCACAGGCGGGCATGTGCGCGATGGGCTGCCGCTCAGACCGGGCTGCAGGGAGCGAGCGGCGCGATGAAAACCGCCGCAGTGAGGGGGCGCGGGAGCCAAGCCGGGCAGTGGAAAGAATGAGCGGGGAGCGCACAGGGGGGCGCGCAGATGAGGGGGAGGGCTGCGCCTTGCCCAAGCGGTCAAGGTGTGGTGTGGGGGTATGTGCAGGTGGGAGGGGAGAAGGCTGAGCAAGTGACGGTGCATGTGTGTCAGTCAGTGCAGGTGTCTCCTGGCAGGCTGGGCTGGCCGAGCGAGCGGTGCAAAGGAGCGGAGAGCGGGGAAGAACATACATCATGAGTGGGGCGAAAGGAGGGCCTAAGCTAGAGGCCTGGCTAGGGACATGGCGCCGGCTTCTGCCTGGGGGCAGGGCGGCATGCATGCTGCGGATGCTGCGCACGTGGCGCACTGTGCATGCCAGCCAACTAGCCAGACAGGGAGGCAAGCCCGCGCGTCAGCACTGCGTGTGCAGGCGCCACATCGGGCTTGCCACATCAGCACTTGCCCTGAAGCTGCCCCGCGCACCCGCCCTACTGACAAAACTGCTGGCGGGTGCTGGGGGCAGAGAGGCGGCATGCTCAGGCTGCAGCGAGTCGCCGCCTCAGGCAGGGTGTCTGCGCTGGGCAGCGCCACTGGAGCTGCCTGCCGCTAGCTGCTGGCTGGGAGCTTTTCAGGGGGCTGCCTGCCGGTGTGTGCTGGCTGCCTGGCTGCCAGTTCATGCCGGCGGCGGCTGGACAGGCGCCGGCTGCTGCTGCTGCCAGCTCACGCCAGCAGCATGTTTGCCAGGCGCAGCAGCTCCTGCTTGAAGCGAGACACATCTGCAGGCAGGCAGGCAGGGCAGAGGGAGCCGGGCAGTGGTGGGTGTGCCACCCTCGGCAGGGGCCCAGCGCCGACAGAGGCGCCTGCACCAAGGGTGCCTGCTGCACTTCTGCCTCCACCACTACTGACGCTGGCCTGCCGACCTGCAAAGCCAGCCCCCCTTCACCGTTCTGGCATGCGCCTGCCTTGCCGCCCAACCGCAGCACTGCTGCAGGCCCCCACACCCCACAGCAAGTCAGCACTAACTCATTCGACGCAAGCACACCGGGCACCCACCTTCTTGCTTGATCTCAAAGATGCATGTGTCAAAGAGGTCGTGCCAGGCCTGGGCCCCCACGCGGTCTGTAGCCTCAATGAAAGCCGTGCCCAGCTTGTTGCCCTGTGGGAAGACAGGGGGCAGTGTTGTGAGGCAGCAGGATGAGGCGCAGGGGGAGAGGGAATGTTCTGGACAGGTGCGCAGCTTGCTGCCCTGTCTTGCTACGCGGGGTTGGTGTGTGGGCACAGCGAGAGTGCAGAAGGGTGGGATGTAGGCAGGGAATGGACTGGCCTCGGTGAGTGCCGCACCCAGTGTGCTGAGGAGGGACCCAACCGGCCCTGGAACCCCTCGCGGTCCCTCGCACCCCAGCTCTCACCCGCATTCGCTGCGTCGCCTCGTACCCAATCACCAGGCAGCGCCCGTCCCCCGAGCGCGGGCCAATGAGGATCACAGGCTTGCGTGCGCCGCGCGCCTGCATGTGTGGTGTTGGTTGAGGGGCAGGAGCAATGCTCTCAGCCGGTTACTACCAGTGCTAGCACTGTAGGGTTGAGCGCAGGGTGATTCGTCACGCTGACATGAAACAACCATGAGTCCTTGTTTGCCCCAGAGAGGGAAGTCACCCCACAGCCCCGCCGCCCCACCTGGAAGTGCTGCTCTTGAAAGAAGGAGGCCAGCCGCTGCAGCGCCATGGGGTGGCCCTGCAGGTGGGACCAAGGGGCGGTGGGCGGGGCAGATTAGCAGGAGGCGGCGTGCGGCGGGGCAACGCAGGTTGGCAAGGAGGGGGTGGAGAGAGCACAAACACGCAGACAGCTTCGGGGAGTGGCATGGGCGCCCGGGGGGTTGCTTTGCTGCTGCCACAGGTGCCGCTGGTGCCCCCAGCGCTGCGGCATGCACCGCCTGGCAGTGACCCCCATGCCCACATCGGCTTGCTGGCTGCCCGGCCTGCGGCGTAACAACATCTGCATTCGCTGCCGCCTGCCTCGGCCGGGCAGCTGCTCTCACGGCAGCTGCCACCCCCCCTGCAACAGCTGTCAACAGCTGTCAACCTGGCACACCCGCTGTTCCCAAACCCCTCCACTCCACTCCACTCACGATGAGATGCTGGCTGTTCATCTTGTGGTCCGACAGGTCAAAAATGCGGAACTGCTTGAAGTTGTGGTAGTGCCGCTGCTGCAGCACCGCCCCGCCATCTGCACATGGAACGCGGTTGGCACAGGCTGTTCAGGGGCTTGGAGCAGCACACCCCCTACGCCGACTGCACACCTGGCTGCCTCCTTCTCACCAACGACGCCAGTGCAACCATCCCCAAACCCAATGGGGGACGCACTGCTGCACTGACCCATGGCGGCCCCACTCCTTGAATCCGCGCCGATTGCACCTTTGTAGCCAGGTGCAGCCCCCGCCCATGGGGGCCTGCCTGCCTGCCACCCCACCCATCCCACGCAGGTGCAGCACACCCCCTGCTCTCCCGGGTCGCCCCTCTGCGCCCCTCACCGTTGATCAGCGCTGACTGCACCTTCTTGGCCAGCTCAAGCCCCCGCCGCAGCTCACCACAGTCCTCACCCCAGCTCAGCGCATGGTAGGCGCGCCTGCAACCAGGGGGTGGAGTGGAGACACTGGGGGCATGGCTGGGATCAGTGCCAGCTTTGCGTGGGCTCAGGGCACGCGGTGCAAAGGCACGCACACCATGCGGGGATGCGCCTGCGCCACCTGGCCTCCCTCTCATGCAGTCCACTTAGTCCCACCGCACTGTCGCGGCCCTAATTCGTTCACGTCATGCTCGCATCACGCACACAGACGTGTGCCCGGCTCATTCACATCATGCGCACATCACGCACGCAGACATTCGTTCCATCAACCAGACACGCTCGCTCATGTCACTCGGTCGGCCTGCCACACTCACCAGAACTTGTCCACGTGGTCGCCAAAGTTGGTGGCCGGCCCCTTGCGGGACCCGCACTCCAGCAGTGCCGTCACCGCATGCACCAGGTCCACGGCGTTCACACACCGCTTCAGGCCGTCCTGCAGGGAGGACGAGGCAATGGACGACAGGGAGGAGGGGCGGAGGAGGATGGGAGGTTGTAAGGGGGTGCAGGGTGACCGTTCAAGCAGCGCTTCAGGCCGGCGTGCAGGGGCGTGGGCGTAAGGCGGGGCAGGCGGCACAGGGAATGCACAGTGAGGGGCGGGCCTGTGGGGTGCAGGCCGGCCCCCAAAACCTGCGCCCATGTACACTGCCCTCCTCAAACTGTGCTGCCCTGTGTGCGTGCTTCAAAGCAGCGAGAGCACAGATGCTGCGCTGCGCTGGTTGTGCACTACAAGAGTTCCTGCCATAAGCAGGCGTCAGTGGCAGATGCGGCTGGGGGGGAGGCTTGCCTGCAGCTGGAAGGACTTGAAGGCGACGTCGGACATGCGGAAGGCGGGGGCGTGCACCTCCAGCTTCTCCGCCAGGCTGTGGCGGTACCGCGGCGCCATGTCATCTGCAGTACATTACCAATGCCAGGGCACAGGTGTCATGAACGCGTGGGCATAGAGGGTAGCCAGGCAGCAGGGCAGCTGGGGGCAACTTGCATGCAGCCGCGCGAGCAGCAGCACGAGCAGGGGAGCCAGCCGGATGACGGCACCCCCCGACCAGCGGCACTGGGCGCTCACATCCTTCTCCCGCAAAGCTGCGCTGCGCCTCCTCCAGCGGTATGCCCAGCTTGGCCAGCAGCAGCTCGAGCATGTTGCGCCCTTTCTCTGCGGGGGACGAGGCAGGCGAGTGGGCAGGCAAGGCAGAGTCGGCAAGGAGGGAGGCAGAGATGGGGAGGGCATGCGTGCTGGACATATGGAAAACGCAGGTAAATATCTGCCCTTCCAACTGGCCCTTCCCGCTGGGCAACAAACCCCTTGCCCCGCTTCCTGAAACCCCACGGGCAGCCCGCAGCACCACTCTGCCGCACAGCGAGACATGTCTGGCACACGCAGTCCTGCTGCCATGCTGCCAGCCCGCTGTGCCTGCCCCCCTCCGGCCCCCCCTTGGCGCTCCCCCCGCCGCGCACCTGTGTATGTCTGCAGCCTGCTGGCCACATAAGGGCTGTACACCATGGCCTCATACAGGTTCCACTCCCAAAGCAGCCCAAAGCGGTAGTCGTCTTGTGGCCTGCAAGGGGCAGCCATGGGTGTGTGAACATCAGGCGCATGCAAAGGGGGCTCCTGCGCGCCACCGCCTCGAACACGTTCCATCCCACAGCCGCCCAAAGCGCTACCCGCAGCTGGGCATGGGAACACAGGCTTAATCTTGCCTCCTACTGCCAGAGCGCTTCCCAGCAGCCCGCAGCACTCTGCGCTTGCCAGCCCCGCATGCAATCCAAAACTCCGCCCGCACACACAGGCAAAAAGCGTGAGGCTTACAGGATGCGGCAGGTGATCTGGTTGTTGAGCACCACGGCGCCATCCCCATCCACCACCTCCCGCTCCGCCTGCACAGGCCAGCCAGCCGGGCAGGCAGCACAATCAGGCATTAGTGCAAGTGGCAGCAGCGGTGAGCCATCTGTCATGCCAGCACTTGCGCTGCCCCGTACTACTGCTAGCCTGCAGACAGTCGAGACCTGCAAACTCCTGCTGCCTCCCCTACCGTTGCCCCCTCAGCTGTCTGCACCCCTCCGCTCCGCATCGCATGGCAGGCCATGCCTCATGCCGCCACTGCCAGGCTGACGGGCGGCAGGCGGGCAGGCAGGGAGGTGGGCAGGCACCCACCTGCAAGTCGAGGTGCCCCGCGCTGCTGACATACGTCTCATAATGCAGGTAGTACTCTAGATACTTGTCACCTGCAGCAAAGGAACGAAGAAAGGAAACAGATAGAGAGAACATGAGCAAGAGGCAGTACAGACCTTGGCCAAAAGAGGGCGGTACTGTATGGGAGTCCTGCCGCCCTGAAGCTCGGCCCCACTGACGCCCCCCATGAGGCCCTCCCTCACCACGAGTGCGCCACAAGAAATCAGCCCCACCCTCAGTTGTCCCGCCAAAGAACAGCCATTCCCCCTGCCCCCCGGCTCACTGGATATCCGGTTGTGCACCAGATGGTCTGTGAGCCCCACCAGCGCCAGCCACAGCATGTTGGCGTTGTCCTGCCCCAGATGGTACGCCAGGTCGTACATCAGGCAGGCAGCAGGCTTGCCGTAGCTCACGCCCTGCAGTTTGCAAAGGGGCTTGAAATATACGGTCAGCACAAGAGGCATTGCCCTGGGTACATGATGCAAGAATGCATACATCCAGAGGCTGGCGGGGTTGCCGTAGCCCAAGCCCTGCAGATTCTGGGCCCTCGTCGTGTCCTCACTCTCGCCGTGTGCTCCACACACCCCACCGGTGCCATACCACATGCTTCCAACACCTCCCACTACCAACAGATGCCTCACGTGCGCATAGTATGCCTCCCGATCCGCCTCCCGCTGCGCCCGCTCCTTGCGCCGCTCCTGCCGCGGGCTGGGGCCTGGCGCGCCGTCGGCGCCCCCTCCCGGGCTGCCGCTGCTGCTAGGGGAGCCTAGTCGCCGCCTGCAGTATTGCACAGGCAGGCAGGCGGGCGGATGAGCTAGTGTGTGGCAGGTCGGGCAGTGGCCCTCCTAGCCAGAGCTCCCGCACGCCCACGGCTGGAACTGCTGGCAAGCCCCACAGTTCAGTCGCCAAGCCCTGGTGCCGGCCACCCTCCCGCCCCATGCAGCCTCACTGGACTGGAACGCCTCCGGTCCACGTGCCTGTCCATCGACCCAGCAACCCCAGCCCGCCCCCTCTCCACAGCCACTAGGATCCGAGCCCCTACGCACTGCTTGGCTGGCGGGTTGTTCTCCCCCTCCTCGTCGTCGCTGCTGCCCGCCTCCACGTCTTCCCACGACGGGATGTCCGCCTTTAGGGTGCCCTCGCTCTCGTCCAGGAACACAATGATGCTGTCCTCCTCGCTGTCCAGGTTGTTCAGGTGGCAGATGGGCCTGCGGGCGTGCCAGGTGGCGCGTGCGGGGCCAAAGATTGAGGCAGGGAGTGGCGGCTGGCTGCACGCGATGAGGCCAGCGGAGGCCAGCCTGGCCCACGCACCGCCCCACCAAGCTGCGCACACTGCTGCGCTGCGCTGCCCCACACGCAGCCCAACCCATTTGCGCCTTGGCACCACACCAGAGCAGTACACCCAGAGCATCACACCCCCTCAGCCCACCTGTGTGAGTCGATGATGACCACCCGCACGTTCATGCGCTGCCCCAGGTGTAGCAGCTCCCGCACATCCTCCGCCGCCCCGCAGTTCACCAGGATGGCGGTACGCAGTGCCTGCTCCCCTTCCTGATAGTACTGCTTGAAGTCCCGCTCAATCTCCTCGTACCGGCTGACCGCCATCCAGCCGTGCGGCACGCGGTCGTTCTTGAGAAGGCGCTGCAGTGGCGGTGGCGGGAGAGGCGGTGGGGTGGGTGGTGCAGGAGGTGAGCGTGGTTGCATGTACCGGATAAGACGGGCCGTCAGCAGGCAGCAACAGGTCAGCGGTGGCATGCACGCACAGAGCAGCAGAACCCTGCCACCACCAGCATGCGCAAAGCGCCAGGCTGGCAGAGCCCGGCGTGCACTGGTCGGCAGCCCCCGGCGACAAGCCCTGCCTGGCGGCGCTGCTGCCGACCAAGGTTCACGTGCCTGATCAGTAATGTGCTGGGGAGCAGCAGGTCGCAACAGATAACGATGCAGGTAAAGCAGGTGCCACCCGTGAATGCGCAAGCAGCGCCACCCAGCAGCACCCACCTCGAGGATGCGCAGCGCACAGACCGAGTCTGCATCCGAGGCGCAGGCATAGATGAAGACGTGCTTCTCATCGCTGCGGGTGCTCTCCTCCCGAATGGACCGGTACAGGTTGGTCCACTCCTCTGAGGTGGTGATAATCATGCTGCAGGGCCACCGCCGCTACCGCCGCCGCTACCGCCGCCGCCTGCTGTGACGCTCGCCGCCGCCGCTCCTGCCTGCCGCGAGCTGCCGCTGGCCATGCACCGGCTACAGGCCGTTGCTCAGCGATCGCCGGGGCGCTTCCTGCCGGCGATGGGAAGGCTGCACAGCGGGCTGCCCCTCCGAGAGAGCAGCAGCAGCTGGCAGCTGTTGCCTCCTGGCACCTGTCGCGTCCGCCTGCCTGGCTGCTGTCCTCAGAGGCGCCAGGCGCTCTGGAAGCCCGCCATGGTCCCTAGGAAGCCGCTGCCGGCCAGCGAGAGAGGGGTGCCGCGCCGAGCAACCAAACTGCTGCTGGACAGGCCAGGGGCGCGCTGGCTGGCTAGTCCGAGTCCCGATGAGATGCGCTGACTGTCTGCTAGCTGCTGGGAGCGCGGGAGGCGGGCTGGCCAGCGAAACTGAGAGACCGCCCGACTTGAACTCGGCCCGCTGGAAGCACGAGGCTGGGAGGCTGAAGAACACGCGGTGGGGCGATCGGAGCTTCGCTACTAGCGATTGGGCAACCGGGAAGGGGCTGCACTCGAGTTTGGTTTGGTCCGACCTTTCTTTGCAACTGTCGCCCTCCTCTCGCTCCCCCTGCTCCTCTGGCTGTCTGTTTAACGATGAAGCAGACCAAACACTCAATTGGGCTCTTGTAACTTGCATTAAAATGGCATTGGGACGCTGCGGTGGAGGTGCAGGTGGTCGCCGGCCGCGGCACGCGCGGTCTGGCGGCAGCTGAGCGAGGCTGAGGCTTTTTTCTATTCTGCAGCTTGCAGGCCTGTTCCGAAGCGTTTCTGTGCAGTACATGGCATAGCTACTCCTTCACATGTACCTCATCACAGGATATTTAGCATTGCCATCGGCCTCAGCCTGGTCCGTGGCTCCCGCTCTCCCTCTTTCCAGGACCGCCTCCGCCTGTTGATGTCAACACAACCTGGGTTGCCCCACTGGCACATGCTTTGCTTCCTCCTGGTGCCGCTATGCCCCGCTTACGAGCTCCACAACTCGCAAGTGCCTTACAGCTTGGTTGCAAGAGGCAGCGGATGCAAGGGAGACAGGGATCGGCAGCGCTCAACACCGGCCACAGCGGCAGCTTTGCCCGCCTGCAAGCACCCTTCACTTCTTGAGGAACATGGCTCGGAAGTCGGCGTTGCTCTTGGGTGCCTCGCCGCTGGCCGCCCCTGCCGCCGTGGCCCCGGTGGGGCCGCCCTGCTGCTGCTGCTGCCCTCCCAGCGCCGCCGCTCGCGGCACAAACCCACGGGGGCCACCTCCCTGCTGCTCGTTGCCCAGATCAATCATGCTGCGGTGCTTGGGCCCGGGGGGGCCGCCGCCGCGGCCGCCTCTGCCGCCGGCGCGGCCACGCGCGCCATCGCGCCCACCACGCCCGCCGTCGCCGCCCCGTCCACCGTCGCGCCCACCAAGGCCGCCGTCGCGCCCACCGCGCCCGCGGCCGCCACCCTGCTGCTGCTGCTGCTGTTGGCCCCCCTGCTGCTGCTGCTGCTGCTGCCCGCCCTGCTGCTGCCCACCCGGCTGCGCAGCGCCCCCGGCAGCTGGTGGCTTGGAGGGTGCCACAAAGATGTGCTTCCCACGGAACTCGGCTCTGTCCAGCTGGCACGCCGCCTGCAAGCCTTCGGGGCTGGCAAAGTGGATGTAGGCAAAGCCCTGCAGCCATCGGCAGCAAGTCAGGTCAGGGGATGTTGGCTGAGTCATTCATTGGTAAATGGGGCTGGGAAAGCAGACGTGCGCACAGCGCTGCAGTCCCCGAGCTGACGGTGCAAGGCGGGTTGGGTGGGTGGATTGATCAATGCCACCGGGTGCGGGCAGTGACGCTGTTAGGCAGGCTCTTGCCGCCGCTCGCCAGCCCCCGCCTCGCCAGCGCCGGTGCGGCCCTCCTTGCCCTGCCCCTGGGCCCCCCTGCCCCGCGTACCTTGATCCGACCCGTCTGCTTGTCCCGCCCCAGCTCAATGCCGCTCATCTTGCCACACCCGCCAAAGAGCTCTTGCAGAGCGGCCTCATCCACCCCATCTGCCAGGTGCTTCACAAACGCGGTGTTGCTGTCGGTGCGCCGCTGCTGCCGCCACGCATGGTCTGCGCCAGTTGGGGGGCCGCGGCGCTGCTGGGGCGGGCGCTGCTGCTGCTGCTGCTGCTGGCGCTGCTGCTGCTGGCGATGCTGCTGCTGCTGGGGTGGCTCGGCCTCCGCGGCATCCCCCTTTGCAGCCTCTGGCTGCTCCGCCTGCTGCTGTGGCTGAGCTTTGGCAGTGCGCACGGCCGCAGCCTGCTCTGGCTGTTTCTCCTGGTCCACCACAGCAGGCTCAGCGCTGGCGCCAGCTGCCCCAGCTCCCTTGGCCGCCGGCCTGCCCTCAGCGCCAGCAGCTGTCCTAGGCTTCTTGGCTGGCGGTGGCGGCATGGCATCCTGCTGCGCCTGCTGCGCCTGCTGCTGCTTGCGTTTTCCCGGCGGCGGCGGCATGGCGTCCCGCGCCTCCTGCTGCGCCTTGCGCTTTGCAAAGTTGGGGTCCGCCTGCTGCCGCATCGCCCGCATCTCTTCCTTGCTCAGCAGCTTGGGCGCCTTGTCAGCAGCTGACCTGGCGACAGCGTGCTGCTGCGGGTCGGCGGCTGCGGCGGCTGCTGCCTGCAGCTCTTGCAGGATGGGCTCAACCTTAAGGCAGGCCAGCAGGTGATCCTCAGCACTGCACAGCGGGGCAGAGGAGGGCAGGCCCAGCGGGTTGACAAGCAGGGGGGCCAGAGGATGGGAGAGCAGGGCAGGGCAGGACAGGGTAGGGCCGGAGTTAGGCGGTGGGTTGGAAGCGTGCCTTGGCAGACAGACAGGCGGGCTGGCAGCAGCAATGCCCGGCCCTTGGCCAGGCAAGCTGCCGTGCAGGGAGCTGTGCAAGCGCCTCACCTGCCCTCCTCCCTCTCGAAGCGCACCCAGGCGTCGCACAGCACCGCCTGCCCGCCCTCCTCCAGCCGCCGGCTGCATCGAAAGTGAGTGAGAGGAGCGCAGGTGGGCAGAGGGTCAGGGGTGGGCAGGGGCAGGCGTGCTGCTTCCGCTGGGTAGCACAAGGGATCCACACCGCAGCCTCTGCCCAACCTCCAACACCGACCGACTGCCCCGCCCTGCCCAGCACAGCCCTCAGATGTGCACACCCATGTGCACACCCTGCCCAACCAGCCTGGTCCCTGCACTCCCTGCCACGCCGCCCGCCTGCACTCCCTGCCACTCACCCCGCATGAGCCCTACCACCGCCCGCCCATCTCAACCCCAGCCCACCTGTAGCTGCGCTTGTACAGCGTGCGCGCCTCCCGCGTGTTGCCCCTCCGCCGCTCAAAGTCGATGAAGGCGGCCCAGGTGTCGGCATGCCGCCCAGAGGCGCCCTTGAGGGCGGCCTCCCACACGCCCCGCGCCGCCTTCAGGTCGCCGCCCACCCCCGCCTCGCACTCGGCCCAGTAGCTGGTCAGCCTGCGGGACGGCAGGGAGGTGAGCAAGGCAAGAGTAAGGGTGTGAGCAAGGGGTGGGCAGGCAGGCGGGGGTGACGGGCAGGGCGGTGGGTAGAGGGCAGATGGAGGGGCCAAGGTGAGCTGGCTGCAGGGCCCCTGCTGAGGCAGTGCAGCACGCCTGCCTACCGCCTTACCAACAGCAGGCCAATGCCTCCCAGGAGCTGCCATCCCCTCCCCGACGCTTACATACGCGTGCGGTCCAGCTGGCCCGGAAAGCGCAGGTGCAACAAGTGTTGAGGTGCACACATCCAGTTGCACACGCCCACCCCCACACCCCTCCCTCGGCACTGTTGGAACAAGGCACACACGCGCCCCGCCCCCGCCACCCCTGCCCACCTGAACGTGCGGTCAAGCTGCCCTGGGAAGTAGGTGCTGAGCAGGTCGGAGGCGCGTTGGAAGGTGGCACGCAGCAGGGGCAGCGTGGCGTCGCGCTCCGCGGCCGCCTGGCAGCGCCGGCGCAGGCAGTCCAGGCGGGCCAGCAGGGGCTCCAGGCAGTCTTCGTAGGTCTGGAGGGGGACGTGGGTTGGGCACAAGAAAACGGGTGAGGCAATCTTCATAGCTCTGAGGGGAGGTGGATTGGAAGACAACACACACATGAAGGGGCAGGGGGAGGGGATGAGCAGGTGAGGGCGGCCCAGGAGGGGCAGGAGCGGCCGTGGGTAGCTTGCTCTCATAAGTCTCGAGAGGAAGGGCAGAGAGGACGGGAGTATTCTTGCTTGCTTTCATAAGTCTCGAGAGGAAGGGCAGAGAGGAGGGGAGTCAGAGTACTCAGGAGCCCTGCCGCACGGCACACCCAGCCACCAGCCCACGTGCAGGCCCCGCCTCACCAGCGATCCGTGCATGCATAGAGCGTGGCAGCAGACTGCTGCCCTTGGCTTGAGTGCCTGTTCATTTTCCGCAACCCCAAGTGTTTCAGGCTGCATTCTTCTTGCTTTCTTCCTAACACCCATCCCGTGCACCACCTGCCTACAACCCTGCGCCCCACCCAATCAACCCTCCCCCAAGCACCCTCCCCCAAGCTCAGCCCACCTGCAGTCCCGCCCTCAGCGCCTTTTCGTACATCGCCGTGTGCTGCTCCTCCGGCGCGCCCGACCGCTCCAGGGCGCGCAGCGCCCGGCCCCACAGCTGGCCCACCCAGGGGCAGTTGCGCACGGCGCGGACATAAAGCGCGTTCACCACTGCGCGGGCAGGGAGGAGCGGGGGGGATAGGGGCATAAGATATTGGCAGGGCGGCAGAGATTGCAGCCGACCTCCAACACACAGGGGAGTGAGGATGCTGCACGAGCCTGCTGCTGGTGCCGCCAGGGCAGGCCCATGCCCAGTTCACAACGCCACATCACACACCGCCGACATCACAAGCACAACACCACGCAGCCCACTGATGGCCCCACTTCCACACCCGAGTTGATCTTAAGGTGCGACTCCAGGTAGCGTGCGTACTGCGCCCACAGGTAGTGGGTCACCGGGAAGGCGGCCACGGCACGCTCATACACCACCTGCAGGCAGCGCGGGTGTGCGTTGTTTGATGTGGTTTGATGCACGCCTGGGAGCGCGGAAGCTGCAGTGCAATGCAGCAACGCGGCTGGCCAAGACAGCAGGTTCCTGGGGCATATGTGTGCCCACTGCATGACAGCAGGACGTGCGGCGAATTGACACAAGTGGCAGGCCTTACAAGTACCCCATGCATGTACTGCCTGCCTCCGCCGGATTTCAACTTGCCTGCACGCGGCCGGGGTCCCCCAGCCGCTCCTCCACCTTTACATACGCCATGTAGCCAGCCAGCAGGTCGGCATCTGCAGGCCGCCCAGCAGCCACCGACTGCTCATAAGGCTGCCGCAGCTCAACCGCATGGCGCGCCTTGTCATAACCAGAGCGCAGCGACGCAGGCAGCTGCCAGCTGTCTCCGCCTGCAGGGCAGGGGCAGCAGCGGCATTGGGGTGAGACACTGTCCTTTGGCTGTCGACTAAACATTGCAGCTGCGTTCTTCCGTGCAACCTGCGCTGTCAGGCGCGGCAGATGCACCGTGTTTCCGTGCACTCTACCCCCCTCTGCCCCTCCCTGTATCCCCCAACCTCCTGGCCCCCTCACCTGGCTGCCCTCGCTCCCACGCTTCATAAGCTGCCAGCGTCTCGGATGCATCCGCAAGCGGCACCTGCAGCTGGCGCGCCCACAGCGCCCGCACGCGCTCCGTCTGCTCCTCACTGGGTGCAGCCTCTGCCAGTGCCTGCTCGTATCCCCGGTAGATCCCCCACAGCCGGCTGCCATCTGCACGGGGCACAATGGTCAGCATGCAGCAGCAGCACGAAAAAATAAGCAGGAGGTGTGCGGGAGGCATGATGATGTGGCGTGAGGGTCATGCCGCAGCAGAACCCAGCACAGTACCCAGCGTGCAGGCCCCTCGGCCAGTCAAGCCGCCGCCGCCCCTGCCACGTGTCTCGCTCCTGCTCCACTCCAACCTACCACGTCCCCCCTACCTGCCCCACACCTTGTTACTATCAACCCTTGATTTGCTGCCCCCACCAGCACCTACCTGCGATGTGCAGGCCGCCCGCGGTGAGCGCGCGTTCGCACAGATCCCGCATCTTGGTCTGACCCTCCTTGCTGCCCGCCTGCACCTCGGGGTCGAAATCACGCACAAACCTGCAGGAGGAGTGGGGGAGGTCCCAGGCCGAGTGGTCATGGCGGGGAAACAGTGCATGCAGGCATGTGCCGGCAGGCCAACAGCCCGCGCAAGACGGCCAGGTTTTGTTAACTGCACGGGAGTGTGCGAAGCAGCCAGGTAAGGCGGGCCGCCCGTCCACACCCGCTTCGGCGCTCACAAAATTCCTTCCCCCACCCCTTGCACTGCCAGCGGGCGCGGGGGCACACCCGGCGCTCACTCTAGGTACTGCACCCAAAGAGGGATGGAGAGGTAGTCCTTCACAGCCGCGTCCAGCAGCCCCGCAATGCGCTCCACATCCTCCGCCTCGGTCACCCCATCAATTTCATCTGACAGCCAGTCAAACCTGCGGGCAAAAAGAACCACGTGGCATTAAGTTCGCATCAAGCAGCCTTCAGAACATGTGCATGCTCACACGCAGAAACAGAAGCAGGATGGGCGAGAGAACAGCAGAGACAGCTCAGCGGCGGTTGGTGCCAGTGCATACAGCGGAAACGTCTGCACTGGCAGGCTGCCCTTCTATTGGTTGGCTGCCTATGAAGCTTCCTATGAAAGTGTGCCGGCCAGGCCAAACCAGCGCTACTGATTCAGTGGGTGCTGCTGCGAAGTGCTGCTGGTGTGCCTCACCACAGCGGCTCGGTGAGGGGGAAGGCGGCGTGCATTGCCTGCCGCGCCTCGCGCAGGCGCTCAGCCATCTTGCAGCGCCGCAGCACCTCGATGTACTGCAACACAAAACACAAGGGGCTCAGTGGCTGGCGGGCAGCAGGCAGTGCAGGCAAAAGGGCACGTCGCACGCGGCATACATGATACGGCGGCGGCGGCGGCAATGGCGGCGGCAGCCTGTCCCCACCTGCACATGGTTGTCATATACGTTGGGGTTGTCCTGCAGCGCCTGCTCCAGCTTCATCAGCAGCTTGGTGTCCTCTGGGCTAACGTTGAGCTCCTCAAAGTCGGAGTCGTCGCTGCTGCTGCTGTCGCTGGCCTCCGCCATTTCCTCATCGCGCTCATCTTGAGCGGCTGGCCGATCGTCCGCCATTGGGGGAGCGGCCTGTGCTCAGGTGGTGTGTCGAGCGATGGCGCCCTCTTGGTTGGGCTTTGGACAGACGGATGTGCCTTCAGTCAAACTTGACACCCGCGATGTGAAACGTGATCAGGCAAGAGCGCATTTCCAGCAAGTCCCCTGAGCAAGTCCTGCCAGCGCCAGCTTGGCGGTGAAATGAGAAACGTAGCCGCACCGCGCAGCCCAAAGGGCGCATTTCCTGACAACCTGCGACTCCGAGCTTTGTCTCAAGCACCCCAGCTGGCGCGTAGTGCTCCCCAGGCCTCCACACCGTTGTGGGGCGCGCGCTGCCGCCCTGCACCCTGCTAACCAGCTGCCGGCATGGAGCTGACGCCCGATCCGATGGTGGAGAAGTTCAAGCAAGATGGTGCGCCTCCCCTACGGCCCGCTCCTGCTGCCGCCGCCACTGCCGCCACCAGCCTGCTGCCTGTCGCCCGCCTGCAGACCTGCCATAGAAGCAGTCCCGTGATCATGCCTTCCCCGTGCAGGCTTCCTTGTGATTGAGGGGTTTGCCAGCCCAGAGGAGGTGGCGCATCTGAAGCAGCGTGGCGAGGAGCTGGTGAGTGTTGTGGGTACACACGGTTGGGCTGGTCGCTGCTGGTGGGGAGGGTGAGCCTGAAGCTTAGGTGGCAGAGTGCCTGTGCAACTTGAATCCTCTCCGTGATGCTCTGGCTGGTAGATCTCAAAACAGCATCCATGGGCTGGCAGGCAGGGTTTGACAGCTGCACCCGCATCTCCTGGCCCTGCTGCACTGCCCTGACGCCTGCCCATGCTGCCTGCGTTCGCACCCCCGGCCCAACTCCCGCCCTTCACACATTGCAAGCGGCTGCTGTCCTCCCGCTACCGCCTCCACACGCAGCCAGGCCTCAGGCGCACGTTGCCTCCTGCTTACGTCGCCGTCCGTGCTCTGCTGCCGCTCCCGCCCCTGCACAGGTGGAGGCCTTTGAGCCCGCCAACCTCTCGGTCTTCTCCACCCGCAACCAGACCTCCAAGACGGACGCATACTTCCTGGACTCTGCCAATGCCGTGTCTTTCTTCTTCGAGGAGAAGGCGTTCAATGAGGAGGGGCAGCTGGTGCAGCCCAAGAACCGGGCCATCAACAAGATCGGGCACGGTGGGTGGGCGGGTACGGTTGTGCAGGGTGGTGGGCGAGTGTGTAGGGCGGCTGTGGGTGCTGGAGTGGGTGGACGTGTGAGAGGGAAAGAGAGAGGGGTCATGTGGTCGTGTGCTGCCATGTGTAAAGTTGCCATGTGCGAAGTGCATGCCTGCACAGCAGAACAGCGCGCTGTTGTGCTTGCCAGGTTGTGCTGCCACCGCTGTCATGTAGTGTGGTTATGTGCTCCCTGTTGCTTCCATATTGCCCGGCACCTGCCCCCTTGCGCTAGCAGAGCATCTCACCTCCACCTCCCACCCCCGGCCCCATTGGCCTTGCAGCGATGCACGACCTTGACCCTGTCTTCCGGCCGTGGACCCGCAGCCCAAAGGTGGCTGCCCTCATGCGGGCGCTTGGCTTCCAGCGCCCGCTGCCTGTGCAGGTGGGGGCGCCGTGCTATGGGCTTTAGGGGGCAGGGCCAAGGGCTGGGAAGCAGCATCGGGGGCAGGAAGGGTTATTGGCATCGGCACACAGTATCTGCGGTGGCTTGCCCGATGGTGCGCATGCTGCCCCTCCACGCTCGCCCACCCCTACCTCTCCGCTCCCCTCTCTGACCCCTCCTCATCTCGCCCTCCTCAGTCTGTGACAACCTTCAGCAGCCTTTTGTGGGCTCGGGCCTGTTCCCTCGTCACTGTGTTGATCTGCCCCCCCTCTGCAGTCCATGCTGATCTTCAAGCAGCCCTACGTGGGCGGCGAGGTGGTCCCCCATCAGGACTCCTCCTTCATCGCCACCCACCCCCTCTCCTGCGTGGGCATCTGGCTGGCGCTGGAGGACGCCAGGCGGGACAACGGCTGCCTCTGGGCGCTGCCCGGTGAGGGACACTGCAGCCTGCTCCTGCAGCCCGCTCCCTCCCCTGTGCTCTTCGCCGCGCTCCTCCCCCACCCCTCGCCATGCCCCCACCCCACCCTACTTCCCACCCCCCCGCCCCAGGCTCGCACCACGCGGGCGTGCACCGCCGCTTCCTGCGCGCCCCAGATGGCGCCGTCTCCTTCGACGCCCCCTCCCCTGCCTTTGACGACGCCCAGTTCGTGCCTGTTGAAGTCCCCGCCGGCTCCCTTGTGCTCCTGCACGGAGCCAACGTGCACCTGAGCAGAGAGAACAGCAGCCCGCAGTCGCGCCACGCATACTCTGTGGTGAGCAGGAGGGGCGGGGGGGGGGGTGGGCGGGCAGGCGGGATGCGGCCCACCAGCTGGGACGGGACTTCCTGGCGGTTGATGCCAGCGGCTGCACCAGCTGGGACCCTGTGCAGCTGGTTGTGAGCAGCTGTGGGCGCAGCTGATGTTGACCCCAGCCAGCCGTGCTGTGCTTCCGACCTCCCGTCCTCCCGCCGAGTCCCCCCGCCCCGCAGCACTTTGTGGAGGGCGCCCCCGGCTACGCATGGCAGCAGGACAACTGGCTGCAGCGCCGGGCAGACCTCCCGTTTGAGCCGCTCTATGACGCAACTAGCAGCAGTAATGGCAGCGGTAGCGGCAGTGCAGGGGGCAGCGCAGGAGAGGCGGCAGCGTTTGCTCATGCCACTGCGTGCCGCCCTGCGGCGGCGCCAGCGGCAGCGGCAGCGGCGGTGCCGGCGCTGGCGTCGGCACGGCCGTACTGAGAATGCAATGCAGGCAGCGTGCCCATCGTGCAGCGTGAACCAATCGAATGTGTACCATACTGATAGGCATATCCATGCCCCGTGTGTGACCCCCATGCACCTGTAACACCAGACACCCAGCTGGGGCAGCGGCGGCGGCGGGACGGGTGGCAGTACTGCATTGCTTGGCGGGCACAGCGATGGTGCAGGGCCTCGGGACCTTGTATTCGCTTCTGATCGCCCATCTGTGACTGTCCAAATCCTCCCGAGCCAGCGGGCCCAACTTCCCTGCCGCCCACCCGTAAACGGCAGCAAGGATGTCAGGCGCCACCATCTTCGTCACGGGAGGCGTGGGCTTCATTGGTGGGTAGCAGACGAGGTCGCGGTGCGCAGCCTGCAGGGAGGGCGCGAGACGCGCGCCCGCTGGCAGTCACCCTGTCCCACGATCGCGTCCCGCGCAACCCCCTGCAGGCAGCCACACCGTGCTGGTGCTGTTGGAGCATGGCTTCAAGGTGGTGATTATGGACAACCTGGACAACAGCTTTGAGAAGGCCTATGACCGCATGGTGGAGCTGGCGGGCGACAAGGCGGCCAACATGAAGTTTGTGCAGGCGCGTGGGGCCCGCGGAGAGCCGCTGGGCGAACACACGCTGGCGGCGGCGGCAGCGGCAGTTGGCGGCGGGCACCACTGCAGCCGTGGGGCAAGGCAGCCTCGCACCTCTGTCTGTACCCGTTGCGCATCCTCGCTCACGGCCTGCTGTGCTCCTGCAGGGTGACCTGCGCAGCCTGGAGGACTTGGAGAAGATCTTCGAGGCGGAGAAGTGAGCTGGGCAGCGTGGGGTGCAGAGTGCCTGCTGGGAGGGCGGCGGCTTGGGGCACATTGGGGTTGCCCAGGCAGCTGCGGCAGTATAAGCCTAGACAGGTTCAGCAACTTGCAACTTACGCGTGCGCACCACATCGTCCTGCCTACGTGCACGCCCACCTGCACGCCGGGGCGCACTCTCCCACCCCATGTTGCTCTGGTCTTCCAACCTGTGCTCAGGTTTGAGTGCGTCATCCACTTTGCTGGGCGCAAGTACGTGAACGAGAGCGTGGACAACCCGGTGCGCTACTACGACCACAACGTGCTGGGCACCATCCAGCTGGTGAAGACGATGAACAAGTGAGTTACAGGATGGGGGATGGCAGAGGGTGGGATGTCTACGGGGAGTGGCAGGGGAGGGTCGCGGTACTGCGCTCTGTGCTGGGCCCTGTGGCAGCACTGGTGGCAGCAATGCACAAGGTTTGTGGGGACGAAGAGCATGCGGGATGTCTGCCCCAGTCTTCTGCTCACATGCCTGACTGCCGCCTGGCTGCAACGCCATGTACTTCCCTGCACAGCCCGCCCTACCCCTGCAGGTACAGCTGCAAGCACTGGCTTCCCGTTGGCATGCTCAAGCCATCGTGCACGTGCACGGGGTGTGTACAGCGAAGCTGACCATGCACTGCCGACCTGCCTGCACTGCCATGCAGGTACAACTGCAAGAACATGGTCTTCTCCTCCTCATGCACCGTCTACGGCAACCCACAGGTGGGCGGCCTGTGCTGGTGCATGGTGTATGTGTGTGTGTGTGTGAGAGAGAGAGTACGCGCGTGGGATGGTAGGTTGGTGGTGGCAAGCAGATGCTGCGAGGAGTGAGGAGGAGCATTGCAGCAGCACCTGGGCAAGCCGGGCACGCAGTGCGGGCATTGGATGCACAACCTGTTCCTGGCCCTTCATTCTTCTGCAACATCCCAGAAGAATGCTTGGTGAGGCCCGCCCCGCGACTGTCGACTCTTGGGCTGGCTTGCTCCCTCCCAGCCCCCACCTGCCTGTTGTACCGCTTCCCTGCAGTACGTGCCCATTGACGAGGCCCACCCCCTCAAGGCGGTCTCCCCCTACGGCAACACCAAGCTGATCATCGAGGTGAGCCTCACCTTGGATGTTGGCCCAACCTTAACCTGGATGGCTGCCGAGGTTGGGGAATGTGTGTGTGTGTGTGTGTGTGTGCTTGCCGGTTGATGTGCCAGGGCTGGCACAGGTGCATGAGGAGCCTGTGGCCAGGTGGTGGCATGCGCATCCTTTGTCCCTGCTCTGATAGTTGTTGTGTGCGCCTGGCCCACCATGTGGCCGCAGGACATCCTGCGTGACCTGTCTGCCTCCGACCCCGCCTGGCGCGTCATCCTGCTGCGCTACTTCAACCCCGTGGGGGCACACCCCAGCGGTGAGGGGCAGGAGCACTATGGGTGGTTACAGATCAATGGGTGGGGCAAGGGGATGAGCGTGAAATGTTGCAGCTCTGCTCCGTCCGCCCATCCCCACCCCTCCCCTGCCATGACCGCTGAACAAACAGCCTGGTGCCCCCTCGCCTCCCCTCCCCACATGTCATGCACCCACTGCATATCGCCTGCGCTGTGCCCTATCCAACCCGTTCCCCCTGCCCTGCAGGCAAGATTGGCGAGCACCAGGTGATGCTGAACAACCTGATGCCGTGGGTGCAGAACGTGGCGCTGGGCCACCGCCCCGTGCTCAACGTGTACGGCACCGATTATGAGACCCGGGACGGCACCTGCGTGCGCGACTACATTCACGTCATGGACCTGGGTGGGTGGGGGTGGGCGGGGTGGCTGCCATGTTCCCCTGCTTCTTTCCGTCTGCTCATTGTCCCTCCACTGCAGTGTCGCCTTGCTGGTAAGGCTGTATGTGTTCGGCTGCTGAGTATGCCTGTGTACTGGGGTGTGCAATTTGTTCACTTCTCTGGCGCAAGGCGCGACGCCTGGGTGGATGCCTTCAGCCGTCCTGTGCTCCCCTGGTCAACAGCTGTGCGTGTAGTTTCCCTTTTGCATCGCCCCAATTCTCTTGGCGACTGCTAAGTACAACCCGATCTGCCCGTTGCAGGCGAGGGCCACGTGGCAGCTGTGAAGAAGGTGCTGGCCGACGACACCCTGCGCTGCACACCCTACAACCTGGGCACCGGCACCGGTGAGCGCGCCGTGCTTGTTCTTGTTTTCTCTGTGTGTGTGCATCTGTGAGGATGTGTTGTTGTGCATGCTACATGTCCGTTAGGCATGACGTGGATGGCCTTGCCTGTTCACCTTGCCTGACACGTGGCGCCAGCAGGCCGCTGCCAGGCTGTCAGGCAGGACGTCGGTGGGGCCGCTCCACCGACTCTCAGCGCAACCTGCGTGCGCCTGTCCTCCTTACAGCACCGCCCACCGTGCTGGGAGATGGTGGTTGCTTGCGGGGAGGCCTGCTGGCATTAAACGTGCTTCTTACCTGGCACCCCTCAACCTGACATCTCCCACCCTGACCTCAATCTCACGATGCCACTGTGATGTGCATGTCTCTCTCCCCCCTTACAGGCACCACCGTGCTTGAGATGGTGCACGCGTTTGAGGAGGCTTCCGGCCTCAAGGTGCCCCTCAACCTCACCGACCGGCGGCCGGGGGACGCCAAGGCGGTGTGGGCGGCCACGGAGACGGCGGAGAAGGAGCTGGGGTGAGTGGGGGAAGAGGGAGACCGCCTGTATAGGGCTACAATCAAGAGTTAGGAAGGAGGGCAGGGCGGCCACGGAGACGGCGGAGAAGGAGCTGGGGTAAGGCGGAAGGAAGTTGTTGGGTTTTGTGTTTCCATGTACCAAGCAGGGGGGGCAGAAGCGGCCATGGAGGGGGCAGAGGAGGAGCTGGGGCGAGGTAGAACAATTAGAGTTATCTGGGGTATTGGAGCTTGCTTCATTGGAAGAGTAGTGAGGGTTGTCCCAACCACGGGACCCACCGTTGATTGGGGCGGGAGGCGCAACTGGATGTGCGGGCGGGTTCGGCAGCCGGCGTCCGTGTCCTGCACCCGGAAGCGGAATGCCGCTGTAACATGTCGCCCCCCGCTGTGAGCGTGCAGGTGGAAGGCCAAGCTGGATGTGCGGGCGATGTGCCGGGACCAGTGGGCGTGGGCAAGCCAGAACCCGGCGGGCTACCTGACGGGCGCCAGCGAGGAGGAGCTGAAGGAGGCAAAGGAGAAGGGGCTGCTGTGAGGCCTTGCCAAGCGGTAGGAACTGGGGTTACGGTCCCTAAAACCATTGACAAGTTGCCAAAGACTGGTGCTGGCCCCCTTGTGCACACATTGGCAGCTAAGAGAGAAAGAGTAGGCAAGGACATGTTGAATGATGGTGGCCAGTTCTTTGGCCCTGCCTCCCACGATGCACGCCTGCCTCTTCTGGCCCTGATGCTACGTGTCGCCATCCTCTGCTGCTGCTTGCTGCCGCTGCGTGTACCGTGTTTGACCCTCCGAACTGCACACGTGTTGTTGTCCACCACCTCATTTTGTAAGCGCACTGGATTACAGGGGTGCCAGCCAGCCGCGTTGCTAGCGTGAAGAGGGCACTATGTGCACAGGGCAGCCAGAGGGGTGGCCATTAGGAGGAGGAAGTGGGAAGAGATGGGGCGCAGATGTGGTGAAGGGCACAGGAGTCATGTGCAGGACAGGATGGATGGCTGGTACTCTCGTGATCAATTGAGGCAAGCCTGGAGGTTGGCTCTCATCACGTGGTTTTCAAGGCATACGTTGTGTGGATTGGTGCACAGTGGGTAGTATCAGTATCGGGATGGGGCTGCGTCAATTCAGTGCCCCATCCCTGCGCTCTCCCGCAGCCTGCGCCGGCGCTGCGGGCTGGGTGCAGGCGCCGGCGGCTCGGGGCCGCCCGCGCCCCCTGGGGTGCCGCAGCCCAGCGCCTCCGGGGTCAGCTGGTCTGCCGGGATTGGGTTCCTCATCCATGCGATGAGCTGGCGCATGGTCACGAAATAAACGTCCGGCTGGGAGAGGGCAAAGTCTGCAGGGGAGGAGGTGTGGAGATGAGCGGCACGGAGTGAGGGCCTGCTGCCGCATACACTGCAGGGAGGCACGCGCAGAAGGCCCGCAAGAGGGAGGGCGGTGCGCCAGCCGCCTCCCGCTCATGCTGTGCCTGCACGCCCAACGCAGGCCCGGCCTGGCACTCATGGGGAGGCACCAAGGGAGTGTCTGCCCACAAGCAAGCACATCGACCGATGAATGCACACGCAAGGCAGAGGCGCCGGCCGGCTGGCTGCTGGCTGGCTGGCTTACCCGCAAACTGCTGCAGCTGCGCCAGGTTGTCGCCCTCCCTCAGCCAAAATGGGTGCACGTACACGGGGAAGGGGGCGCGGTTGCCGGCGTACGAGGCGTTGAAGTGGGTGGCCAGAATCTCCAGCGCTGACTGGGGGCTGGACCTGCGCACGAGGTCAAGTGGGCGGGCAGTGCAGGGCGGGCATGAGGCCTTGCAAGCGGGGAGGAAGGAGGAGCCTCCAGCGCAGACTGCGGGCGCTGGCCTGCGGTCAGTTGCAGCGCAGAGGACCCGCTCGCTCGCCCCTCACTCACTGGCTCATGGTGTCGTAATCAAAGCCGGGGTCCATGTGGAAAGGGCCCGTGCCCGCCACCTCACCCATGCGCCACACTGCAGCCGTACATGTGGGGTGAAGGGGCAGCGGGACAGCAGGGGTTGAACAGGCAGGAATGCCACGACACCCGTAACATGCGGGAGGGGGCAGTGGGGGCTGGGCGGGTAGGGATGCCAGGGCAGTATGGGCGGTTGCGCAGTGCAATGCCCTGGCGGGTGAGATCTCGCCCCTGCCCAGCAACCACAGCACTCGGTTTCCTGCCGCCTGCCCAGCCCACCCTGCGCCCGCTTACCGGGCACCTGCCACAGCCCTGGGTAGGCCTCGCCAGGCTGGCACTCCTGCCGGTGGGTCCCATACTTGCCCTCCCAGCTGCAGGCAGGCACAGGAGGCAGGCGAGGCAGGCGAAGCAGGCGCAGCAGGCGGTCAGCGGGCACTTGGTAGGCGGTGGCTGGCGAGGGGGGGCGGCGGCGCAAAAAATGCACAGCAGAGCACAGCTAAGCTGCTTGACAGCAGAGCACAGCAGAGCAGAGAGCAAACAGAGCAGATGCCCAGCACAACAGCAGAGCAGAGAAGATCAGGGCAGACAGAGCAGAGCAGGGCAGAGCAGAGCAGAGCATGCCACCGCCTGAGTCTGACCATATGTGACACACTCACAAGGAGCAGTTGATGGGGATGCCGGCGGCCATGTCGAAAGGCCACAGCCGGTTGGCCCACCCCTGGGAGGCGGAGGAGCCAAGGGTGTCCTCAACCAGTGAACTGCAGGGCGGGCAGGGCGGGCAGGGCGGCAGGCGCGATGTGTCAGTGACTGGTACATGGTAGCATGCGAGCGGCGGTTGGCGTGCGGAGGCAGCGGCCATGCACTCATGGCGGGCATGCAGTCACACCATGCAGCACCTGCCTGGCCGTACGCTCCGAAAGTGCAGGGACGGGGCATATGGCGCACATACTATGCGTCAGACACATACACTCCAGGGCAGGCGAATGCCCCACACCTCGCATCGCCACCCCACCCGTAAATAAATAAACAGGACGCCCCCGCAGCACCCGGCATAGGGAAAGCCGTTGCCGGGGCCAGCACCTGGCCATTCCACACAACACGTCTTCTCTCATGCGCTCCCCCTGTTTACTCATGACACCAACCTTACTGTATCACATCACTGTGTCAGCCGACACCCAACACCTGCCTGCCTGCCTGCCCACCCCCCCAGGCCCACCTATCGTACAGGAAGCCGGTGTCAGCCAGCACCTGCCGGACCGTGGCGTCTTCGTCCAGGAAGGGCATGCGGGCCCCCACAATGTCGCTCAACGGCACGCCGCACTCTGCCAGCTGGGCACGCGCCTCCAACAGCTCGCTCTCTATGAAGGAGCGCTCCTCCCCCAGAAGCTGGAGCAGGGGAACAGCAGCAGGGAGGAAAGAGGCAGCAGGGGCGGGTGAGAGGGCAAGGGGGGGGCACGGGGCCCGGTGAGGAGCTGAACAAGTCAAGGTGGGGGTGGAAGGCAGGGGCGCGCTGGGGCTGTGGGTGTGCAACAGGGCCGCGGGGTGCCAAGCAGCCGTCTGTGGGTGTGGTCGTCTGCTGCTGCTTTGCCGGGGCTCCCCTCTGCCTCACTCACGCGCTTGTGGTTCACTGTGTGGTCGGCAACCTGGTTACGCATCAAAAGGGGGCGGAAAACAAGGGGCGGCAGGTGAGCAATGCGTGAGGCAAGGGTGGATGGGCAGGTGGGCAAGCAGCGGTGCCCATGCGTGCTAGCACTGCGGCCAGCGGAAGCGTGCGCCCTCACAAGCACCAGCATCATGCGCGGCTCACCTCGTACCCTGCCTCGTACAGTTCCAGTAAAGACTTGCAGTCTGAACGAGGGAGAGGCAGGTAGGTTGGCGTGGAGAAGCAGGAGATATGGCAGCGGGTGAGACAAAGGGTTTCTGCATGTGGCCAGGCCTTTCTCTGTTCCTCTCCAGGCGCACACCCGCACGCTCCAAGCGCCCACGTCCACAGCACCTGAATCCCCACCACCCGCCTCTACCTGGCCCTGCCCCCCCCCCCGGGCGGCTCACTCACCCGTGTTGCCAACCTTTGCAAACAGCGTGGCGGTGAGCGGGCACCCGTTGGGCGTCTGCCGGCCGTCCGTCACCGACCGCAGCATGTCCTTGGCGGCCCGGTTGACGCCATCGTCGTGCTGTGGTGAGCGAGTGGCGGGGAAGGGAGCGGGGGTGGGATGCCCGTGTGCGGCATGGATGCACATGACAGCGCTGCCCATGTCCGGGCCACTGAGGTGGCGTGCTATGCTAGGCCATATGTTGGGCATAAATGAAGGCAGTGCGCTGAGCACTGTGCCAGGCAGGATTGAAGGCAGGGCAGGGCAGGGCAGGGCAGGGTCGAGGCGGCGCCAGGCGGGGCGGTTCTGACGAGTGTAGCCTTGCCCCGCCTGCTCACCGTCAACAGCACAAACTGGGGGATTTGATCCGCCGAGAGGTTGCCTGGGGACGCAAGGAGGGCGGCGGGTACAGCCGTGCTGCCGCGGGCCAGCACTGCAGCGCCGGGGGCAGGAAGGCAGGCGGCAGGCAGCGTCACACACGCTGGTGGCGGTTGGCACGCCTTCTCCTCAACAAGCAATGATAGCCCCTCACATCGCCGCCCGCAACGCTTCACTCACCTGTGAGCAGTGCAAAGGAGGCGAGGAGCAGCGCGGCGCCCTGCATGGCTAGAGTGCGCCGTTGGCAGGTGGCTGGCGCCGCCGCCAGTGGCGGCAGCGGCCGACTTCCCAGACTGTGCGCTCCTGCAGCAGCGGGTACGCTTCTCAGGTGGCTCAGAACGCGCTGCATAAGCGCTGCAGTTGCAGTTGCCAGGCACCCAAGCAGCGCGCAAACCACGCGGGCGATAGCCGGTAATACGATACCTGCCGGAGTGCGCGTTAGTGCCTCCCTTTCTTCTCTAGCTCAGCATGAAACACGAGCGGCTGAGCGCAGAAACCGCATGAGAGCCACTCGCTCTCCTACGTGGCACCCGACAGGCTTCTCAACTCCTGGTAGCTGACAACCCTTGGGATTGTCTCCCAGTGCAAGACAAACATCATAGTGCAGGTACAGCCGACGTATAAGGAGGTGCAGTGTGCTGGGGATAGTAGGCACCGCCCTCGGCGGCAAGCGGCGACTCGGCCTGCCGGCAGCTGGCCGCAGTACATGCCAGCGTCAGCGGAAGCTGCAAGGGCTTACATTCGACACTAAAGCGCTAATCATAAAGGGGGGTGCACGGCCAGGCTGCAGTATTGATGGCATTTGACGTACACCTGTTTGCTGCTGGGGACGGCGCTGTGGTGTTGACGCCATGGCGGGTGTGGGGGGCGGGGTTGCAGAAGGGCAGCCAGTGGCCCGTCACTTCCATGTGATTGCGAGGGCGCGAACTCGGTTGGCACCAAAATAGAGGTGGTCATGAATCAAAACACCTTTAGGCACATTGCAGTCGGTGGCACTGCAAGCAAAGAAGTTAAGGATGAAGGCACCCAAAAAGGGGGTGCACAGCGAGGGCTGATTTGGGAAGCGAGGCTGGATTTGGAATGCGGCGTTGATCGCGAGGCTGATCACGAAAGGCTGATTATTAGGCTGAATGCGGGGAAAGAAGGGCGCAGGAGGGCATGCAGGGGTAGAGAAGGCACTGGACGCCCGGTGGGAAGATGTGCAGAGCAAGGCAAGGCTGGTCCAAGAAAACATGTGCCCCACTTTTACCCAGCGTGGCAATTGGGGGTCGGTGGGGCATGGGAGTGTGGGAGTTGATTCAAACTGCTGTCGAAGCTGCGCAGACCGCACAGCCACAGCGGCAACGGCATTTCGCAAAGGCACGTGGGTTCAGCCAAGGCTGCGACGCCGTGCAGGCCGAGGACACCGTGTGTGCCGCTGCCTGGTCGGCTTAACTGAGGACGGGGAGGAGGCGGTGGGCATGCAGGCTGAGTGCGGCGCACATGAAGGGCAGGGTGAAGGATGCAAAGTCGAGGAAGCCACCCCCCGCCATGACTGCCCTCACACCGCGCGCCTGCAGCCAGCGCTGGCGCTCCCGCGCCTCCCTGCTGTAAGCCAGCCACAGGGGCAGCAGGCAGCCCAGAAAGAGTTGCGCCACCATCTGGCCGTGGCAGCACAGCTGCACGCTGGCCATGCCGTGCGCCGCCGCCGCCACGTCAGCAACCCGCCCGGCGTCGCATGCGCCGCTCCCGCTCGCCGCGGGCGACAGCGCCAGGCACAGCACGCGCTCCAGGCGGCGTGGCAGCAGCGCGCGCAGCGTGGCGTACCCAGCGCGCAGCGTCTGGCTGGAGCCGCACATGTGGCCGTTCATGCCCGCCAGGCACACCTGCACAAGAAAGTGCTGCGCCAGCATCCAGGGCCACAGGTGCGGGCTCAGGTGGTGGGCCAGGTGCTGGGACAGCACGCTGCAGCGGGGCGGGGGTGCGGGGCAGGGGTGCGGTACGGGTGAGCTGAGCCGAGTGACGTGGATTGTCGCGGCATGGCAGGCCGCGGGGGCCCGCTACAGGTGGCACAACTGCACGGAAAGGTCCAGCTGCCAGGCCCGTTGGCACAAGCCTTTGGCCCATGCAGCGGGCACAGGCGTGCGTGAGCGTCAGTGCCAGCCAAAGAGCGCCAGTGCCAGCAAGACGTGCCAGGTGAATGGCCGCTGCCCCCACCCATTGACTTACCCGTTTCCTAGCAGCAGGTGGATCGCCGTCTGCATGCGCACGGCGTTCCCTTCAGTCGGCACAGGCGGCGGCGCCTGCAAGTGCGCCGCCACAACTTGCGCCACAGCAAGCGCCATGAGCAGAGGGGAGCGGTAGCGCCTGCACAGTCGGGGTGCGGTGGTGCCAAGCAGGGCGCGCATGAGGACAGGCAACAGGGCGGAAGTTAAGGTGGCTTGCGGGTCATGCCGCCGCTGGCCGGGGGAAGCATGTGCAGGCCCACCAGGCGGCAGGGATGTGGGCCGTGAGCAGCCCTCTCTTGCTAGGGCACCGCAGGCAGGGCTGCGGGGTGGCCAGCGGCTGCCACACACCGCCGCAGAGCGCGCATGCTGCTGTGCAAACCATTCACCACATTCATGACGCACACAGCAGGGCCCGGCTTGCCTGATGTAACGCTCCCTGTCGAATTTGAGAGCCAACGGAACCGCGACGCACATGCCCAGGGCCAACGCCATCAGCGCCGCCGCCCCTGCCACGCTGCTGACTGAACGTTGGCTGCCACAGAGCATGGGAAGTAGGCAAGCTGCACACATGGGATGGCGGAGGGGGGCGTGAGGGAGAGGCACTTGCCAGTGTGTTGACGAGCTCCTCCCCCGCCCGGCGGTCCCGCCGGGTTCACAGGTTCAGCGTGGCTCCACGGCAGGTGGCGGGGCAGCACGTCCCCCAGGCGGATGGCCCCCGCTCTGGGGCCTGGCACAGCGTAGGGGTCGGCTACCTGCACGCCACGCACCTCGAAGCAAAGCCACTCGCCAGTCCTGCTCGAGTTTGCGCTTTCCGTCATCCTCGACAAAGCACGCCTCTAGACGTGCCGAAGAAAGTCGTAGATCGCGTCCCACGACGGCGCAGCTCGGCCGCTTGGGCTGGCTGCTGTCTGGGGCCATGCGCCACCAGTTTCCGGTGCTGCTCCTAAGATGCACGCTCCCTTTTGTAGCGATGCCCAGTTGCTCCTATGATTAAAGGTGCAGAAATCCGGCACGTCGGGCAAAGCGTTGGTGTGGGCTTGCCACAGCAGCGCACACAGCATGCGGCTGCCGGTAGAGCGCTGGGGGGAAAGTGGATCCTAACAAGGGTCCATTCAAGAAGACGGAGATCCACCAAGCCCATTGTGCTTCTCTGCCTGCTCAACATGGCCTTTGTGCAGAAAGCAATGATACTGGTTCCCCCTGTGCCATGCCCCTGCATGCCGCCCGCGTGGCCGGCGGGAGGGCAGACCCGGCGGGAGCGCAGACTTGCATGGCATGCAAGCCGCATTTTCAATGGTCAGAATGGGGATGCTTATCAAATCGTTGTCACTCCACCCTGGCGCTGCACACGGAGGCAGGGCAGGCACTGCTGGCCGTGCTCAGCCTGGCTCAGCGGTGCTACGACCCCCCCCCTCTGCTGGTGCATGAGTGAAGCAGAAGCCACAGGGTGACCTGCGTGCCAAACTGTCAGGCAGGGCAAGACGCGTCTTACCCAAAAAAATGTCAAACTTCAGAAATGCTGCGGAGGTGCCGCGCACGGCAGCAGCCTGGTGATGGCGGTGCTTAGCTCTGCCCACACATGGAGAGGCCAACTCCTCGGCCCCAATCTTCCTTGCCTTTGTATAAGCAAGTGCAGACAGGAGCCAGGGAGGGTTGGGCCGCATCAGGAGGGTGCATGCATAGGCGGCATGCATGGGGGAGGCTCAGCCAGACTGGCGGCGCCTGCCACGCTACGCTGCCAGGCGCCGCTGCCCCCACCAAGCCGCTCCCTCGCCCCCCTCGCCGTTCTTCAATTTGACGTGTTGTCCGGTTCACCGCTGTCGCTAGGCAGGCAGGCAGCGCTTCTGCACGCCCCGCAGCCCTTGTGGCGCGAGCACCATGGGGCAGAAGACCAAGAAGGGGAAGGGGCGGCTGGATAAGTACTATCACTTGGCCAAAGCACAAGGTGACCTCGGAGCACGGTTGCGGCTGAGGTCGGCAGCGACATGCATGCCGCCGCCGTGCTCACTCGGCTGCTTCCCCTCGCTGCAGGCTACCGCTCCCGTGCCGCCTTCAAGCTCATCCAGCTCAACCGCTCACACCACTTCCTGGAGGGAGCGCGCTCGCTTCTGGACCTGTGCGCGGCGCCAGGTGCGCCGCCGCCGCCGCTGCCGCCGCCGCCACCCAGCCGCTGCTCTGCTGTAGCAGCACCGTTGCAGCCGGCCCACTCATCACGAGGATTATCTCATGAGCATGCAGACCGGTTGCCGCTCCTGCGTGCTTTGCCCGCTGCCAGCCCATCCACTCCTTGCTCAACGTCTGCCCGCTGCCCGCCCGCCGTGCTCTTGCCTCCCCAAACCCGCAGGAGGATGGTGCCAGGTGGCAGTCAAGAACATGCCGGTGGGCAGCCTGATCATCGGGGTAGATCTGGCTTCCATGAAGCCGATCCGGGGTGTGAAGACGATCCTCGGTGACATCACGACGCAAAAGTGCCGGCTGGCGATCCGAAAGGAGGCCAATGGAAGCCTGATGGATGTGGTGCTGCACGACGGTGAGAGCGTGTGCATGTGTGTCCTGGGTTTGTGTGCTTCGCCCCTGCTTGCTGCCGGTGATGCTGTACGGCTGTTTGTGCTGCATTGCCGTGTGGAAGGAGCAGGCAAACACTGAGAAGCCTGATGGATGGATGCGGTGCTGCATGATGGCGAGCTGCGGGTGTTGCTGCCTGGTCAAGCCGATGCAATGCGAAGCTTCATGGCATGGTGCTGCACAGACGTGACGGAGAGAGGAAGTGGAGGGCGTTTTGGGGTGATGGGCTGGGAGGGGTGGCAGGCATGGGGGCGGGAGGCGTCTGATTTGTGTGTGCTGGACATGTCGCGCGGGCGAGGGCGGCCCACCAAGCTGTCACCCGTGACCATCCCCCTCTGCCCGCCCCTCCGCCTTTCACCCGCCCGCAGGTGCCCCCAACGTGGGTGGTGCCTGGGCTAGCGAGGCCTATTCCCAGGCATGGCTGGTGCTGGAGTCGCTGCGCATGGCAACAGACATGCTGGCGCCCAAGGGCACGTTTGTGACCAAGGTGTTCAGGTGAGCCCAAACCTTGCACTCAAATGAAGTGGTGCGCCTTCGGTGGCCAAACCCATGTGTGTTGAAATGGTATGCAAGGGCCGCGACGTGCTGGCGCCTTGCATGACCACACCCAGGGGTGCGGCGAGGCTGCTGGCAGCTGAGAAGCAGGAGAGGAACCAAAGCCCAGGGGTCTTGTGCCCCGCCCAGCCCTTCGTCTATTGCATGCGTGCTCCTGCCCTCCCCCGTCCCCATCCTGGCACTTGCACCAACCTTTGGCGTGCGCCCTGTGCCTCCTCCCGGTACCCGCAGGTCCAAGGACTACTCTGCCCTCATCTACGCCTTCCAGCAGCTCTTCAACAAGGTGGGGGGGCGGGCGGGTGGCAGGGCGGGGCTTGGGAGCAGCGGGGCCGGGGTTGGGGTCGGGAGCGCGGGCTGGCGGCCTCTGCCTTTGGCTGCATTATTGCTGTGGGTCCTGCAGGCAGCTCCTGCCAGGCAGCTCCCGCCAGGCAGCTCCCGCCAGGCGTGCTGCCATGCATGACACCTCTGCTCCCGCCTCCGCTGCCTCCTCCCCCCGGCATGAACTCACAGCCACATGCACCATGTCCCCCCGCCTCCCCGCCGTGGGAGGCCACCAAGCCGGCCAGCCCTCGTGACACCTCCGCCTAGGTCTCCTCTCCCTCCTCCTTTGTGTTCACACTACTCACGTGTCCCCCCTGTCTGCCTGCAGGTGGAGGCCACCAAGCCGGCCGCCTCACGTGGCACGTCCGCCGAGATCTTTGTGGTGTGCTCCGGGTATAAGGCGCCAGCCAAGATTGACCCCCGCCTGCTGGACCCCAAGCACCTCTTCCAGGTGTGGCGTGGTGTGGTGTGCGGCGGGGTGGGGCGGGGTGGCAGGCATGGCGTGAAGAGGTGCCAGATTGGATTGGCAAAGAGTGCAAACAAAAACACTCTGGGAGGCAAGGGAGCTGCTTGGCCGCAAGCACATGTGTCAGGTGAGGTTGAGAGTCGATCGCAAAGGGCCTCAGGCACCTGCACCCATTTGACTGCCATGCATGCACCATCCCGTCGTGCATGGAAGCAGCAGCACGCAATGCGCCCCAACCACCACGCTGCTGCCCGTCAGTGCTCAGCGGGGCAAGGAGGCGCAGAGAGCAGAGTCCAGGCGGCTGGGGGCACCCTTTGCCGCGGCGGCGCAGCGCCCCTCCAGGCTGCGCCGTCCGGTGCGCCCGGTCGGCACATTTCCATCCACCCCAGACACACACCTTGCGTCATTTCTTCGCCAGCACCAACTAGTGCCCCTGCACGCATGCATGGACAGCTCTTTGTGCGGGCACTCGGGTTGCCCATGCCTCTGTTGTGCCCGCCTCTCTGCGTCCCCGCCTCGCCCCAACATGCCCTCTCCCCCTGCGGGCCACTCACGCACTGCAGGGAGCTTTGGATTCCCTTCGAGCCGGTAGGGCCCCGTGCCCTCACGTCCCCTTCCTTGCTGTGCTCACCTCCCCCGCCGCAACGTCCCTCCCGCCCTCCCTCCCTGTCTGGCTGCATTAATGGCTGCAGGAGGTCCAGGAGGTGCCCAAGCCGGCGGGGCCTGACGCCCTCATCAAGCAGAAGATCAAGCAGACGCGCTTCAGGTGGGACCTCTTAGAAGTTTAGGGTTGGTACCTTTTAAGGTTGGAAGTTTAGCACTGAGTACACGTGTCTTGTTGACAAGACCAAGCAGACGTGCTTCAGGGGGGCGGCTCCTGAGCATGTTCCTGGCGGTGAGGCTGCGGAAGAAAGTTGGGGCTGCGCCTCGTGCAAGAGCTTCATGTATGTGCGCCGGCCCCTGTGCCTTGCCTGCACGGCGCTTGCGCTGTGCTGTGCTGTGCTGTGCTGGCGTGACGCGCTACTGCACCCCCATCTGCCCCTCCTGCTGCCCGCCCCTGCAGGGAGGGCTACGAGGAGGGCCTGTCCACGACGCACAAGGTGCTCACGGCGGCGGCGTTTGTGGCGGGGGACAGCCCCATTGAGATGCTGGGGCAGTACACCACGATTGCGCTGGAGGGGCCCAACTCTGAGGGTGGGTGGGTGGGTGGG
Organism: Micractinium sp. NFX-FRZ; assembly: GCA_029339195.1. Taxonomy (NCBI): domain Eukaryota; kingdom Viridiplantae; phylum Chlorophyta; class Trebouxiophyceae; order Chlorellales; family Chlorellaceae; genus Micractinium; species Micractinium sp. NFX-FRZ. Next base: position 77,448 of record JAPTJF010000079.1, on the reverse strand, counting down.
CAGGGGGGGAGTGTGGGTTGAGGGGGTCAGGTCGGGCTCTGGGGGCAAGGCCCAGCCTCACCCCTGGCAGGTCTTGCATCTGTAGGGGCTGACGGTGCATGGGGCAAAGCAGGGCACAGCACGCTGCCCAATGCCAGGCGTTGCTGGCTTCTCTGGCTGCCTCACCTATGCTGCTGCGCTGCTTCCGCCGGCTGCTGCTGCCTGTTGCTGCTGCGCGCTGCCTGCGCGGCACTGCTGTGATTGTGGTAAGGCAGCGGCTCCGGCGCCGAGGGCAGCGGGAGGATGCCAACAACAAATCAAACTCAACAGGCTTGACGGGCGGCCACTGCGCTGCCGCGGATGTAGAGACTTCTTCTTCAACCCTGACCGCCTGCCCCGGCGCCGCTGCTGCCCGCCAGACCACCTGCCTTGTTTCCGCACGCGTAGCTCTGCCGCTGTTGTGCCTGCTGCGTGCTGCCTGCTGGTCTGCTCTCACTGCTGGCGGGACGATGCCAACAACAAATCAAACTCAACAGGCTTGACTGGCGGCCACTGCGCTGCCGCGGATGTAGAGACTTCTTCTTCAACCCTGACCGCCCATGCCTCCTGCACCTGGCACCCTGCCCTGCCGCTGCGCATGCTGCACTGCTCTCCGCCTGTCTGCTGCCGTTCTGCGTTCTCTGTGCATGCCTTGGCAGGTTGATGCCAACAACAAATCAAACTCAACAGGCTTGACTGGCGGCCACTGCGCCGCCGCGGATGTAGAGACTTCTTCTTCAACCCTGACTGCCACCACCTCGCGCCTCTGCACTCCTGCACTTGCACAGCCACGCTCACCTGCCCCTGGGCCTCTTGTTGCATCGCTGCTGCCGTGCCCTTGCCTCGGCAGCCACCCACTGCCTGCTGGCCTCCCTTGGCTAAAACTCTCTGCACCCCCACGCCACCCACACCCACGTTGCCCCTTCCTGGCTGCTGCCACCGCCGCTCCTGCAGGCCCGGTGGAGGGGGTGGAGGACCCCGCAGAGATGGCGGCCTATGTGCGCAGCCACGTGGCCACCACTGCCGAGGTCAAGACGCTCTGCAAGGACTTGGGGGTGAGCTTGGGAGGGAGGGAGGCCAGGAGGGCGGTCGGGAGGGCCGGGAGGGAGGCCGGGAGGGCGGTCGGGAAGGCCGGGAGGGAGGCCAGGAGGGCGGTCGGGAGGGCCGGGAGGGCGGCTCGGAGGGGGGTATGTTTTGGCAGTCTGGGAGGGCAGGCGGGGGGGGCGCTGTCTGAGCTGGGGTTTGGTGATGCTGAGAGGGCTGCCGGGCACACGTGTTGGCAGCAAGGCTGGACAGGGGGGATGTAGAGGCTGCATGCGGCTGTGACTCGACGCACTGCTAGCAGCTGTGTGGCGAGCAGCAGCAGGACGCAGCGTTGCTCATCAACTTTTGTGTGGATAAACGCTCTGTGTGCCTCCCCGCCTTCCCCGCTCCTCAGGTGCTGGGCCGCAGCGAGTTCAAGCACCTGCTGCGCTGGCGGCTGGAGATTAAGAAGGACCTGCAGCGCGCGGCGGCGGCGGCGGCCAAGGCGGCAGCCGCCGAGGCGGGCGAGGAGGAGGAGGCGGGCAGCGGGGAGGAGAAGGAGGAGGAGGATCCAGAGGAGCGGCTGCTGCGGGAGATGGGGGACATCAAGGACAGGTGAGCCGGGGTGAAGGTCAGCGCACGGCAGGGAGGGCGGCATGAGCTTGGGGCAGGGGGCAGGCGAATCAAAAGGAGGAAGACACGGGTGTGGGCAAGGGGGACGGAGCGGGGCAGGTTTAACTGAGCAACTGCTGTGCGAGGCGGGGGGGGCATCGATTTTGTGCACCCTTCTGCCGCACCGCGCACCGACCCCTTGCCCTGCGCTGGGACACCTGCCCTGGCCCCACCTGATCAATGAAGCAAGGCATCACTTCCCACCACATGTGTGTGTGCTCCCTCCTGCCACCACAGGATGGAGAAGCGGCGCAAGAAGGACCGGCGGAAGCGGCGGGACCAGCGGGTCAAGTCGCGCGTGCGGGCGGCCCAGCTGGCGCAGGTGACCAGGGTGTGGGGAGGCAGGGTTGGAGGCAGGGTTAGTGTGCAAGGCTGTCGGGGTGGGTGTGGTTGTGAAGCCCCCCTGCCGGCCGGTGCATGAGTGAAGGCAGGCCAGCCACCCCAGCTGGGGTCAGGTGAGAGGGGCTGCCCAGAGCGCCCGCTCCTCTCACCTCCCTCACTCGCCGCTGTCCTTGGCCTCCTGACCTGCCTTGTGTGGACCCCCATCCCGCCTGCAGGCGGAGGGCATCGGGGAGGAGAATGGGCCGGAGCTGCTCTTCAGCCTGGCCGCCATCAAGGGCAAGGGCGGGAGGGATCTGGGAGACGACGCCGCGGCACCAGGTGTGTGGGTGGGACGGAGGTTGGTTGGTGGGCCACCCTGCCATGGCAGGCGTGCCCGGGGGAGCTCAACTGGTGCAGTGTTGTGTGTGCGGTTTGGGGCATGCGCCACCGCTGGCCCCTTCTACTGTGCTTGACCTGCCCACCCCGCCACGTGCGGCTTGGGGCGTGCGCCACCTCTGTTGCCTTCCACTGAGCTTGTTCAGCCCCACCCTGCCTGCCGCCTGCGCAGATTTCGACGAGGTGCCGGGCACCAGCAGCGATGAGGATGGGGAGGGGCAGGAGGGCGGCAGCGGCAGCGAGGTGGACAGCGAGGACGAGCAGCGCAGGTGCGGGGGAGGGCAGCGGCAGGCTGCCCGTGTGGCCACGCGTGTGCCCGCTACGATGTGTGCACATGCGTGTGGCGGTTGCGCTCAAGACCGCGCAAGGGCTGGGACGCGTGCGGAGGCAGTTGCAGGGGCAAGGGGCAGGGGGGGGCTTGCACCCTGCTTGTTTCCACGATCGACGCATGCGTGTGAATTCAATCCAAAGTGCCGTTCCTTTTGTGTCTTCCTTATGGCGCAGGTACGACGCCCTGATGGATGAGTACCTGGAGGAGAGCTACCAGTCGTGGAAGCACCGGCAGCGGGTGAAGGGTGACGTGGTGAAGAAGCGGCGGCGGCGGATGGGGGACGAGGGAGAGCTCAGGTGTGTGGGGTGGGGGGCGGGGGCGGGGGTTGCACGCCGGGGTTAGGGTCGAGCTGTGAGGAGGGTCTTGTGTGAGGCCTGGGATGCAGGGCTGAGTGGCCCAGGGGCTAGGTGCCCTGCCCAGCCCGCTGCCCTGCGCTGCTGCCCCGCTGCTGCCCCACTGCTGCCCCACTGCTCACACCAGCTGCAGAGGAGGGAGACTAGGGGAGCTCCTCCCCCCGCCGGCCTGCCCGCTCATGACCCCCCTCCCTGGCCCGCTGCCCTCCGCTGCCTCCTGCTGCCTGCAGCGATGAGGAGGAGGAGGATGCAGCCAACAAGCCCGACGTGCCCTCGAGCGAGAGCGAGTCGGAAGAGGAGGAGGCACCCCTGACGGAGGATGAGGAGGAGGTGAGGGGGGAGCATGGGGTGTCAGCGTGCAGGCAGCTGGTGTGCTGCGCTGTGCCGAGTTGTGTGTGTTGGTATCTTCAGGCGGGGGCAGGGGGGAGGGTTTTAGAAGTGTCACCCGATGCATTAGGCAGCTGCTCCCTGTGGGCATGCAGGCAGCGAGGGGGTAAACCTGGGCTGACACCTCATGGGGCTCTTTGACCTGCAGCTCTACGCCTGCCTATCTTGAGTGCCTGCCTGCCTGCCTGCCGGCCGCCAGCCCTGCCCCCCGCCCACCCCAGCCTGCCTGTCTGCCGCGGCCTCTCTTCCCTTGCGTTTTCTTTTCTCGTGCCACCTCGCCTCACCGTCCAACATTTCTGCCTGGCCCCCACCCAGCAGGGCGGCGGCCTCATTGTCAAGTTTGACGAGCGGCGCGCGGGTGTCGCCAAGTCAGCAGAGGCGGCCGTCTCCCAGTGGTTCAGCCAGGACATCTTCAATGATGCAAACCTGGAAGACGACGACGAGGAGGCAGAGGCAGCGCCGCAGCAGAAGGCGGCGGCGGGCGGCAAGCGTGCGCGCGGTGCAGCAGGCGCGGCAGCGGCACCCCCGCCTGCGCAGCTGGCACGGCAGTCGGATGAAGCTCCGGAGCGCGGCGGCCGCGGCGACGAGCAGCTGCCAGCCACGGCAGTGCAGCAGTCGGACGAGGACGACTCTGGCAGCGACGCCGAGGGGGAGCCGGGGACTGCGGCGGCGGCCAAGCGGCAACGCACGGCGGGCGGCGGTGGGCGCGGCGCCGCCGCTGCGGCCGCGCTCGGGCTGTCGGCAGATGCGCTGGCGGGGCCGGAGGATGGCTTCGAGGTGGTGCCGGCCCACGAGAGCGGGTCGGAGGGGAGCGACAGCGAGGACGAGTTTGAGGGGCTGGATGACGCGGCCAAGGTGGGTGCCCTGTGAAGAAAGAAACAAGGTGCCGGCTGGTGGTGGCCTGCCAGCGCTGCGCAGTGAGCAAGCCCCCCGCCCCGCCTCCATGCAACACTCCCCCGCCGCTCTGCCCCTCCCACTGCACCGCCCATGCACGCCTACGATGTTTGCTTCTCTCACGGCTCGTACTTTGGGTGGAGGTGCATGGCCGTGAGGCTGCCGAGCGTGGAACCTCACCCCACCCGCCCGCTTCTTGCCTTCAATCATGCTGCTATGCTGCTCTTTGTTCCTGTCCTGCGTGGCTGCAGGTGGAGGTGCGTGCGCTGGCCCGGAAGATGCTGCGGCGCAAGATCAAGGATGACATTATCGAGGCGGCGTACAACCGCTACGCATTGTGAGCTGGCAGCAACAGTGGGTGCTTGCAAGTTGCGGTGGGTCGGAGTGCAGCTGCTTGTGCCCTGGGGTGGTGCGCAGGCCGGCATCGTGGAGGCGGCGTGCAAACACTGGCGCACTGTGAGCTGGCAGCAACAGCAGTGAGGGGCCTGCTCGTGTGCTTGTCGCTGCCCCTCTGTGCATACACTGCGCACTATACTGCCTGCTGTGCTGCGCTGTTGCACTGCCCGCGTGCTGCCCTGCTCGCGCTGCACGCCTGCTGCATGCCTGCTTTTGCCTGCACATGGGTACCGGGCTGGCCGCTGATGTCTATCATACAAGCATATGGTTGAGCCGCGCTCCCGGCGCTGGTTGAGCCAGGCCCCGCGCCTGGCTCCCAGCACACCCCGGTTGAGCAAGGCCTTGAAAACAGAACAGGTAGCTGAGGCCCCCTCCCCCGCATCCCGCCATGCCGGCATGCCCGTGCTTCGCAATCTGCCCTGCTTGCGTGCACGCACTTTGAGCTGAGATTGATGCCACTGGCCGTCCGCGCTGTCTGTGCTGCATGCTGCTGCCGTGCTGCACACGAGAACCTGCGCTGGTGATGACTAGATAACAAGCATATGGTTGAGCCGGGCCCTTGGCCAGGCATGAAAATCCACTTAGGACGGTATCTGAGGCGCCCGCTTGCCACATCAACTGGCCCCTCTGCCTGCTGCCGCTGCCGCTGCTGCTGCCTGTCACTGCCTGCTGCTGCTGCACATTATGGCCGGCTGGTGATGACTAGATAACAAGCATATGGTTGAGCCCGGCCCTTGGGCCAGGCATGAAAACCCACTTAGGACGGTATCTGAGGCCCCACACTCTGCTGCTGCACGTTGCTTCCAATCCTCGCCACTGCCACTCTGCACCGCTGCATGCAAGCGCCTGCTCTGGCTGGTGATGACAACAAACTATGGTTGAAATTGAGCCGGCCCACGGGCCAGGCATGAAACCCCACTAGGACGGTATCTGAGGCCTCAAGAGCTGCGCTATGCAGGCCCTTGCTTTGTGTCGCTGTTGCCCTGCACCCTGCATCGGTGGGTGTGTCCCTGCGCTGGTGATGACATCAAACTATGGTTGAAATTGAGCCGGGCCCACGGGCCAGGCATGAAAACCCACTAGGACGGTATCTGAGGCGCCCACACCCCTGCTGCTGCACTGTCTTCTCACCCCGTCACCGCCCTCCGCCGCCCCTGCTGCACCTGCTCCCCTACTCCCCCTGCTCCTCCGACCATCCAGCAACCCTCCCCTGTCCCCCGCCTCCGCATCCGCCACCCCTTGCAGCCCAGCTGCCGTTTCCATGCAGAAGTTGTGCACCTGAAACTGGCGCTTGCCTAACTCACTTGTGCACTCGTGCCCCCTCCTGCTGCCCGCAGCCACGACACACACCTCCCCAAGTGGTTTGCCGAGGATGAGAGGCGGTTCATGCGGCCGCAGGAGCAGGTGGGCCAGGTGGCGTGGGTGTTGGGGCACTCCCGGCCAGCGCTGCGGCCTAGCGCAGCCACCGTCCATGCCCTGCGCTTCCCAGCCCGCTGGGCATGAGTGGTGCCAACATCTGCAGCCCCCCTGCCTGGCTGCCACCACTCCCAGTGTGTGCTTGCATCCCCACCCGCCCTCACAGCGCTATGCCTCCCCATGTTCCCTCCGTTTGCAGCACACGTTCTGAGCCGGCATCTGCATTCCTCCTGCCCCCCTCTTGCTGCTGCTGCCGCTGCCACTGCTCACTCCTTCCTCCCCACCCCACCCCACCCCACCCCACCTTTTGAACAACAGTACACTTCTGAGGAGTATGCTGCTGCGCGCGAGGAGCTGCGCTCCATCGACGCCCGCCCCATCAAGAAGGTGGTGGAGGCCAAGGCGCGCAAGCAGAACCGGCTGCGCATGCGGCTGACGCAGGTGAGAGGGGGGCGGGCTGGGAGGCTGGGCAGGGCAAGAGGCTGAGTCAGGGCGGGGTTTGAGGCTGGGGCCAGGGGCGGGCGTGCATTCCATCTGCACGCCAAGAGCTGCGCAGCGGCAGTGCTACACACGCCTGCATGGCCCCTTGGCATCGCTAATCCAACCCCATGCCCAGAAGGGTGGAGGCAGCATTTGGGTTGAGGAGGACGTCCCTCTGTCCCCCCCAAACTGCGTTGCTTGCCAAGCCCAAACAGCTCCTCACCCTCGGTCGCTTTGCCCCCCGTCCCTGCCTCCTCGCCCCCTGCTCAAACAGGCGCGGCAGAAGGCTGAGGCTGTGTCCAACCAGGAGGACGTGCCCCTCAAGCAGAAGATGAGGGAGATTGAGAAGATCTATGCACGGGTGAGCCCCCGTGCTGTCACCTGCTGTGGGCCTGTTTCCCGCCCCATCCGTCCTGGGGGCGTGGTGGCGTGAGGTTTTGTATCCACGGTCGGACAGATTTGTGCGCAAGGGGGCGACAGGTGGACCTGCTCACATGCTTGGGGGGCTGTGGGGCTGCCAGTAGCCCGGTGGCGCAGGTGAGCTGGCAAGCGGGGAGAGGTGGGGCGTAAAGGCAGGCCCGCTGGGGTGTGCGTGCCTCAGCCCACGCCTCCCCTCCCAACATCCCCTCCCGGGCTCTCTCCAAGTAACACACACTGGTGCCGCTCCTGCCGCCGCCCCTGTCCGGTCCCGTCCCGCAGGCAAAATCGGGCAAGGGAGCCAAGAAGAAGGGCGGCGAGGGGTCACGTAGCGCGCAGTACAAGGCACAAAAGAAGGGGCCTAAGCTGGATGCCCGCATGCGCAAGGACACGCGGGGGCGGGATGCCGCTGCCAAGCGCAACAAGGGAAAGAAGGGCGGCAAGGGCGGGCCGGCGGGCGGCGTGAAGAAGCCTCCACCGGCTGGAAAGAACAGGCGGCGGTGAGCGGCGCCAGGCGGCGGCGGCGGTCGCGTGACCGTGCGGTCGCCATGGTGACCTTGGTAGCTCTGGGGGCAAGTGCGGCCCACTCCACAACCACTGCCCATGTACTTTGCGCACACGTGTACCACCCATGTTTGCTTATACACATACAGTATGTTGCCACTTGCAAGCACCTGGCAAGGCGGACATATCTTCATGTTTAATCACCAACCAAGCACAGAAGAGGCACACGTCACAGCATGGCACATGCGCCCACAACCGGAGGGCACGAGCTCGCTGCGGCAGCAGTAGCAGTGATAGCGGAGGGCTACGAAACGCAGCACGGATGTTGCAGTGCTGCCTTCACGGCCGCCCACTCCACCCATCCAGAGCCGTGGGGCAGTGGCGGCTGACGACAAATTTGTTGGCGTGTGATTGCATGCTCAGAGACGTTTGCAGGCACACGGCAGAGGCCATTGCTGTTTATGGCGGGGAGGCGCTTGCGACAGGTAGACAGGGCATGCGCGTCTCTACTCAGACATATGCGTTAGAACAAAAGAAAGGAGGAGGCTTCGCTCGCTGAAGGGAGACGAACAGGCCCCACAGAGGAACACGCGCACCACCTGCACAGACCGCCGCTGCTTCATGCGTCCCAAGAAGGCATCTCAGCGCAGGCACAAGTGTCTTTACAGGGGTACAAAACAGGGCCACTGCACACGTATGGCATCCGCTTTGAACATGCAGCTGAGCGCTGGCGCCGGTAAGGCAGTGGCGTCGGTGCTCACCGCAAGCCTGGGGCAGGTGCAGGAGCAGGCATGGAAGCTGCTGTGCAGTTCACCACGGATGAGGATGGATTGATGGATGGACAAGATGATCGATTTCAGGAGGTGCAAGCACAGGAGCGGATGGAAAGCGGTGGCGAGCGTTGTGTGCAAGGTTCGTGAGCACAGGAAGCGTGATGAGAGCGGAGGTGAGGTAATGCGAGCATTGGGTGCGGGGCGGTGAGGATAGGAGAGCGTGATGTGGGGAGGGGGCTGTCCTATCCTCGCCACGAGAGCGTGATGGGAGGGGTGGTGAGGATAAGAGAGCGTTGTGTGCGGGGTGCAGGGCGGAGCGGATAGAGAGCCTGGAGCGGGGGAGGGGGCACCCAAGCAGGGCCGAGGGTCAAGGGTGGCCGGTGAATGAACAATACAGGCTGAAGAAAATCAAAACAAATAAGACAAGAAAGCAGTGTAAAGGCAGCGCCTGATGCTGCTACCGCTGCGCCTCTGGCAGCGGCAGACGCCGCTCGTCCGCTGCATCCCACTCCTGCTGCTGCTCCTGCTCCTGGTCTGAAGAGGTGTGGCGCTGCTGCTGCTGCTGCAGTGGCAGTGGCGGCTGCTTGGGAGTGGCCGGTGCGCCCTCTGCATCGCCGACATTGATGCTGGCGCCACCGCATTGCTGCTGGCCCTGCTGCTGGTGCTCCTGCTGGCCCTGCAGCTGGGCCTCCGCCGCAGGGAGCTCTGCTGCTGCCACTGCTGCCCCTGCCGCCCCCCGGCTGGCAGCGCCGGCGGCAGGCACGGCCTCCATGCCCCTCGCCCGGTACTGCTCCTGCTGGACCTTTGCATGCTCCCTGCAGGAAATCTCCCTCAGCTCTGCCTGCAGGAGGAAAGGGCAAGAGGCTCTGGAAGGGTCGACACCACGTGCTCAGCAGGCCGCAAGCTGCGCTGCATGGTCTTGACAGCAAACCCACATCACACAGCCCAGCTCGCCATCTCCAACACACCACGCCTCTTATCAGCCCACCTGCTCAAATCGCCGTGCACACACGCTGCACATGTCCACGCGCGGTGGCTGCTGCTGCAGCGCCTCGGGCAGGTCGAGGCGCAAGACGGGTCGAGCTGCAATGGCAGGCGGGCGCCGCGCCTCTGCTGCGGCCAGCTCCTCCATTACCTGCGGCGGGGTCAGGTCAGGGACTGGTCCTGCTGACGAGGGAATCCCTGAGAATGAAGGACGGACTGGTGATTGGGCAGCGATCATGTGCAGGTCGCCGAGCTGGGGGGCAGGAGCAGGCAGGCAGGCAGGCGACCTTTGCCGGCGCTTCCCCACCTCCCACGCCCCACCTGCTGGATATACTGGCGATAGTAGTGTGCCACAGCTCGATACGACACAGCCACGCGGCGCTGCACCCAACCAGCAGCTGCGCAGCACTCTGGGGCAACGGGCTGCTCAAAGATGACGGCGTTGTGGGCCATCGTGCCCGCCCTGGCCTGCAAGGCAGGAAAGCGTGCAGGGCGTTACGCTACATCCTGGTGCATGCAGCTCAACGGTGCACAAGATAATGCTGTTTTTAGAAAGTAGAGCGCCGCACGCAGGTCAATGCAAGTCACCAATGTATGCAACATCTGCTGATGTTTTGGTGGCAGGGGCGACCTCCTCCAAAGGGCACAGTTGTTGGCTGTGTCTACCCAAGCCGCAGCCGCCGGCGCTGACGGCGGAGACCCACCCGTAGGTTCTTCAGCTGGCGCCTGCGATAATCCACACGCAGCACGTGCACCAGCTCCTCATCTCGCTGGCCGGCCGGCTTGCGCAGCTCTTTGTCGAGCAGAGCGCCAACGCGCTTTTCCTCCAGGATAGCGTCGTGCGTGCCGGGTGCAGCGGGAATTGCCCACACTCTTGAGAGAAACCCAGAAAGCCAGCCAACCCAGGTCGGGGAGCCCGCCATTGAGCTGTGGTCGTGCAGCGGCGCGAGCGAGGCGTGCGGCCCCCCCCTGCAGAGCGGTGGTTGCGGCACAAACCTAGCAGTGACGTGCAGCAAGGGGAACCACCTCAGCCCCACGTTGCATGCTTGCGTGGAAATGCAGGTTGCCTCGTCAGCGGCAGCGGCGCAGCACGCACGGCAACAAAGGAGCGCCCAAGCTGAGGGTTTTCCCATCTCCCCCTCACTTCTGAGCCTCTCCCTGTGGTCACATGCACATGTCCTATCAAACGATTCGTGCACCAATAAGCAAGCAGGCGGCGCCTCAACATGAGCCCGGCGGGCACCCATCTTCCCGCCCGCCTTTCGCCCGCTGCGCTGCTGCCTGTATTCTGAGCCTTCGACACACAGGGACTTACTACTTACAGGCAAGGCATGTATGGTGAGAACCACTCCAAAGTGTTGTGCACGGTGCAGGCATGCTGGGCGCGCCGCCGGCCACCGTGTGCCAGGTGTGCTGGCAGTCGCAGCACATGCCCGTCACCACACCTGCGTGCCGCACAAGTGCCGGAAGTCACTGGCTGCTGCCCTTCCAGCAGTCACCAGCGCCTGCAGCGCTCCATAGCTCAGGTGGGTGGGGGCGCTGGCAGGCTGGGAGCGCTGCGGGACAGCCGCCAGAAAGCGATGTCCACCGAACAGACGGCTGTGCAGGTAGGGAAGGGAGCAGGAGACGGGTGGGTTGGCTTGAGAGGCCATGCAGGCACAGGGGTGGAAGACAAGGGGGCGCATCACGCGTCCTGTCCCCCACACACTGCAGTTGCATCTACCCCAAGGATGCAAGCATGCTCCACAACGCCGTTTTGATAGAAGAAGCGCCCATCAAATGCCCCCTAAATTGCACGATGGTTTCCTTTCCACAGTGGCGGAACACCACGGCCCCGGCGGGCGGCCCCACACTTTCCAGCACTGGCCCACACCCAGCCGCCCTCACTCACCCAAGATTGCTGAGAGGATGAAGACGGCCAGGTCCATAGGCGGCTGCTCGTCCAGGCGGGTGCGGGGCGGCTGCTCGGCCGGGCCGTTGTCGACGGGCTGCGCTCCTGGGCCGTTGTCGACGGGCTGCGCTCCTGGGCCG